>JADGJU010000271.1:0-12075 GCA_026937265.1 Coelomomyces lativittatus
AAAAAAATTTATTAAATTGAGTTGAATTACTTTGTTAAGGGAAAACCCCATTTGACGTATAGTTTAGTTAAGTTTAGATAATCTTGACCCCTTCTTGATTTACTCTATCTCATACTTAAAAAAAATGGAATGAGACGAACGCGTTTACCAATTTGAAAAATGTATTATTTCATTGCACTTCATTTTCGTCTTCTTTTTTTTACATTTATCACTTACTGCATTACCCTACGCTCTACCACTCTCCCAATACCACGATGACTCATATTCATATTGACACTTCAAAAATTGTTCTCTCGGCCTTTTCTAATTCGACTTACATTATAATTTTATTTAAACTTCTATTTTATCTTATCATTTTTATTTCTCTTTATTCTATTTTTATTTCATTTTAACTTTGTTATTTTGGATAATAACCTTCTGGAGATCTACATATAAATCCGAAGGTATAAAGTACCTTTAATAAAACAAAGAGGTTATTTGATACAACACGCTTTTCCATTCACTTTCACTACTTAATCAAATACTACATGGTGGAGAAGACAAATACTTTATGCTATCATTCTGCTTCAGTAGTGTGAAAAATTGTTTACATGTACTTTGACTATTACTACCACTACTAATACATCTAATAATACTTATTTCACTATCATATATAGTTTATTATTTATGGCTTAAAAATAAATTGTCTTCAAATAAAATTGGCTACAACATATTTTATTTCAAAATACCAGTGACTGACTAATATATTTACCATAGGATGAGTGAATGAATGCCTTTAGTCATTGAATGAATGTTGCATGTGAGGTTATGTCTTTCTTCAATATTATATCTTTGCTAAAAATATCAATAAAATTTTTATCATTATTATTTTATTTAAATCTTATAGATTTGTTTACATTGTCCAAGATTAATAAAGCAACATAAATAGTGCCGACCATTTATTTTCCTCAACAAATTTCACCTGCAAAACATGAACAGCAGTGAGGCGTAAGAACTCCAAATGAAGCTTCTTTTTAAATAAAAATTCAAATTATTCAATGTTAGTGAAATAAATTCTATTCACATAACTAATTCAATGGAATTGAGATAGCTTTAAACATTAAAGATTCCATGATTTAAGGTGGTATTCAAAATATAGCACTGAAAATGAAAAATAAAAAGACAAAGATTACAAAAAAAAAAAATGTAAAAAAAACCAAAAAGTAAATGATGATAAACCTTGTTGGCCTAAAATCCCTATCATAAAGAGAGAGTCCATAAAATCAATAAAAAAAGAAAAATTTCTTTTGGTGTACGATGAGTAAAAAATAGAGAATTACAAATTCAAAAATTCAGTGTATTAATTCAAATAAGCCGACTATTTTGGGAACGCTAGAAAAGAAACCTTATCAATTTAAACTTTCTGCTGCGTTTTGGAAGTATATTTCATTATCTTATTATGTCTGTACTTATTTAAAATCTCAGTAAAGAAGCAGATAATATACAAACAAAAAAGAAGCACAGCAAATTGAGTGCATTCTAAAAAACAACCTAACCAAACTGTATCTGCAAATTTCCATTATTAAAAGTATTTATTTAAACAAAAGACAAAGAATTGAAAAAACGAGATATGCTTTTTTTTTTTTTTTAATATATAATTGACAAAAATGGCAGAAAGTCGTAAACGGAGTCGCAAAAGGAAAAAAATGTTTTAACCTACAAGATGGTTAAAAAAAAAATGTGAGCAAATTAAATTTCCAAAAACCGAAAAAATAAAATAAGCTATACCTTTCTTCTTAGAGACACCAACAGTTCTACCACGACGGCCAGTAGTCTTAGTGTGTTGACCTCTTACTCGTAAACCCCAATAATGACGTAATCCACGATGGGCTCGGATTTTTTTTAGACGTTCTAAATCTTCACGCAATGTGTTGTCTACGGCATTAGATACATTTTGAGAATATTCGCCAGTGCGAATGTCTTTCTGTCGATTTAAAAACCATTTAGGAATGTTATATTGTAAGGGATTTTGAATTATGGTAACAATGCGCTTCAATTCATCAGCAGTTAATTCACCGGCACTAAATACATATTTGTATAAAACGAAATTAATTGAGAGAAATGGAAAATATAAAGGAAGAGTTAGATTTATTTACATTATCGAAAAATTCATCTTCATCATTTAAACATAAGCTTTTTGGAATACAATGAGTATATAAAACTCAACTTACCGCTTGTTCAAGTCAACTTGGGCTTTTTTACACACGATATTAGCGTATCTTCGGCCAACCCCTTTGATGGAGGTTAAAGCAAACATTATTTTTGTTTTACCATCTAAATTAGTGTTCAGCACACGAAGAATGTGCGAAAATTGTCCTTTTTCTGGAACGACAAGTGACTACAAAGGTAAGGTCGGGGAGTAAAAAAAAAGGTTAGGAAAGCATTGTCACTATTGATGTCTAAAACATCTACCCAGACAGGAGAGAAAAAAAGGAAAATCCAATGCTAAGGCAATAAAAGTGTCAACAAATGCTAAATAGAATGGCATCCAATAGATTCAGGTCGCTCACATTCTTAAACAAGGAAAAGATTCATTTAGCCTTGATTCTCGTCAAATGAAAATGAGATATAATTTGGAGTCGCAGGAAATGGAATCAAGAAACGGTTATGGAGGGGGAAAGAAAAATCGAAAAGAAAAAAAGAAGGTTTAGGAAGTACCATGATGCTAAGTCTCGGACTGAAGGTAAATGTAAATTTCGAAAAAAAAAAAAAAGAACAATGTCAATAAGAATTCTTAACTGAAATGACGCTTTATTTTGGAAAACACAGGATGAAACATACCACAAGGTAATGACGATGAAAGCTAAGAATGACGTCGGCAGGTAATCTTCAGTGGATGGAAAGGATTGTAACTGAAATAGGAGATGGATGGATGGATGTGGTATAGTAAGAGTTACGTACATTAAGGCGAAGCACGTGTTTTGACCCAGTTTAAGGAAAACCCGAGAGGGTGTACAAAAGAGGCACGTGTTCTTCAATCGTTCCGAATAGGTAGTAATTTTGTGAAATCTTAATACTTTACAAAATAAAGTAAATCTTTCCTCAAACTAGTAAATATTTATAAATTTTATATTTGAATTTTCTCTCCAAATAATATTTCCAATTCCGTATTTACATTTAATATCCAAAATACATTGTTTGAACGATCGTTTCTTTTCTTTATTATTTATTCAATGTTCCTTGAGAAATTTTAAACATAAAATAAAATCAAATTCAAATTCAAACCTTAATCAGTTTTACATCTATTTTCTGAATTTTAACGAAGTCTTTTCGTTACTTACCTTTCAAACATTCTTTTTAAGTTTCATTTATTTTACATTTAAAATGAAAGTGATTTCAGCAGCACTACCCTTTTAAACTACCGAGAAATATCCTAAAATGGTAATTTTATTAAAAAGGCTTGTTATCTTTAATCTACTAAGTTAGGACCTTCTTTTGGAACTGTTTTCAAAACTTTCAAAATGAAGCTGAGTTTCGAGAAAAGGGAAATCGGACGAAAATAATTTACACTGCATGCAAGGATCTACTAACATAATAGTGAAAGAATAATTCGATCAATGGCATTTTATTCAATTGCGAGAGGGATTAGTGCTTTTGAAAAAAAGTTTTCAATTGCAATGGAAAAAAAGTAACTTCGAGTTTATACGTATCTGAATGCAGAGAACATTGAGCACAAAAAATACACAAAAAAAAAATGAAAAAAGCAAAGAAAAAAGAATAAGATTTTTTTATAGCTACTTCAAATTTTAGTATCACATATGGAATTATCGCATATCTTATATGGATGCACTATATCTATATATGTTTGAATTTTTATTTAATTAATGCAGAAGTGGAAAGAAGGGGAGAAGAGAGGTCGAAGAAAGAAAAAAAAAATCAAAGCTATCCATTATTTCATGGAAAAAAGAGATCAAGAGAAACTACAAATAACTTGTTGTATAGTTAAATGGAGATATAATGGAAGATTCTAAGGCATATTTTAATAATAAGATTGAAAGTATGATTTTTTCAGTTAAAAAAAAAAAAAAAAACTAAAGATCCATTATTTCAAAAAAAAAATGATCATCACTTTTTTATCATAATCTTTTCCAATAAAGATAACCCTGAATCTTTTTCTGCAAAAATTAAAGGGATGATGTAAATAAAAAAAGGAACGAAGACTACAAAAATGTGAACTAGTAGTAGGGAAAAAATCAATAAGGGGGAACGAAAAATAATTGAAGTTAAAGACAAAAAATTATGTAGCAAACGTATTTCTAAGTTTTTGAAGTTCAAATAAGTATCAAATACACTCATGTAAAATTATTATTACTGTTATTTTCTAACTCTTGCTAAGTGAATGGGGCCTATTCATTATTTCTCGGATTGAAAGGGAAAAGTTAATATTCGCCCCAAGAATAAAATGAACTTACCCCAAAACGATGTCAGTGAAATTTCCCTTTATTTTTTCTCAAACATTTTAAAGAAAAATTTACATTAGTTTATTAATACTTTTTTTTTTTTCCTAAGAATATTCCATATTTGTGAGTTTCTGCAAATCATAAATATAAATTGCAAATATTAATATTAATATATGAAATTCGGAGAAAAACCTGTGATTTACAATATGAAATTATTTTGACGGATTGTTTCATGCTTACTTTTTAAATTATGTAGTAAGAAAAATATCGATACATTTTTAGTGAATGCTTTATCTGAAACTCAGAGACAAGAAAAAGAATTAAGAACTACACAATTGAGAATACGTAACTATATTCATGAAAAAGTGACCAAATTAAAACGCTTTTTTTTTAAAAAAAAAAAGAGGCACAGATTTCCTTGGAAATTTTAAGCAATGTATAGTACTCCATGGTTCTAATCGTAGAAATACAAAAAAAAGAAAACTTTAAATCAGGAGCTTTGAAGGAAAGAATGAATTTCAAAAGAAAAATGGTAAGAAGAAAAAAAGATAAAAAAAGTTGTATACCATTATGCCAGCTTCCCTAAGAGATGCATCAATCGGAAGTGCGATAAATCCGCCAGATTCAGAAAGCATTCCGATATCAAAATATTTCAAAGAATACACCCCGTCTTTCCGTAGATCTAGCTGTTGCATAATTTGTTGGTTCGACTCTATTAAATGCCTTAACATAGCAACACTTAGATCTAACGTGTCTATATCTAAAGATGCACTTTTCGCTTTTCCATTTAATTGCCGTTTGAAATTAAGCTTAATGATTGAAGTTGGCGTTTCACTTTTTTGCGTTGGAAGATACTTTTCAGCTGCAGCTAACTCTCTCGAAAGTATGGCTCTGACTTCCGCTTCAGTTCCAGAATCGCAATCCGATGGTTGATCCCAATGAAAACTATTGACTTCATCAATGGTCTCAATCCCTAAGTTTATAAATTCATAAAAAAAAGACAAGTTTTTAAAATTAGGCTTGATAAAATTACATATTCCTGTCATTTTATATTTATGAAACTCTTATTTTCCATTTCAAATAATAAAGACTGTACATGATTCTTCTTCTGTAACAATGAAGTCCATTTTTTGAATCAATTTCAATTGCTTTTCTCCTAAAAGACTTTCTTTGACTTCGCGCTCTTTGTGGATCCCGACAACATCCCTCATCGTATCTAAAGCCGTTTTATTTATTTTGTGGTTCGAAATCATGGTCTACGCGAAAAAGCATTGTTTAGATACTAATATATTTTCAATCTAATAATTATTATGTCTCATATCAAAAAATATTCAGAAGAGGGGCAAAGAATTGAAAAAATCGATCATACTTTTGTACTCCTATCAACAGATAACTGAGCTCCTAAATTTCTGGAAGAAAGCTGGTTTAAATAAACAATTTGTCGCGCTAATTGCCTTGCACTTTTTTGATCTCCCCTGGACAAACATATTCGAACTTGGGTTTGCTATATTTTTTCATTTTTTAATGGAAAAACGATAGATTTTGGATTAATACCACAAGGCGGTCAATTATTTTTATTTTTTAAAATTCACTAAATTATTCACTATTAAATAGGAAAATCACCAAATCTTTAATGCTTCTTTGGAGGAAAATACGATCTCTTTCAAGCTCTCTGACTCTCTTATCAGAAGATAACCGAATTTTTTGAATTCGATTTTCTAATCCCCGTTGAAGCATTCTCTTTAAAGTTTAAAAAAAAAATTAAAAAAAAAAATGAAAATAGGAAATATATTACTGGAAACCGTGGGCTTAAAAAAATATATACATGCGAGAAATATATATATCTAGTGATAACTATGTACCTAAATTATTAAGAGCGTTCGTGTAGCAATTAAAAAAAAAAAAAAAATATTCACCTGATTTTCCATACTTCGAAGGAAATCAGGATTTTATCAAAAAATCAGCCGTCAATCTTAATCTTTTTCATTAATTTTTATTTTTTTTAAAGACGAGTTTTTGAACTCCATTTTAATGCATACAAATACAAATAATAAAGGAACTACATGAACAGATAAATAACATTAATTTAGTCAAGAATTTCTTACTAATTTAAAAATGTATATATTTTTTAACGCTTCAAAAATTCATTTTTATAAATTTGCTGGAAATGTATGGATTGTCTATCTGGCAATATTCTTCCTTCTGAAAAAAAAGGAAAAAACTTCATAACAAAAAAATAATGAATTGAGAATTCAGTATGAATACTTTCTGAGGAAATTCCAAATCTTGAAAAAAAAAAAAAAAAAAAATGAATAGAAAAATGAAATTTCTATTTATTTAATACTTTGGAAATCTTTACATTTTCGATGTATTTAAAAGCTATGAAGATATATTGGTGTATTAAAAAGGCAGAAAGACGGTAGCCAAGTCTACTTTCGTTTTATTTGGGAATAACGCGGGATTAAAAAACTAAAAAGAATATATGCGATGATGTCGAGAATCCATAAGCTACAGAAATGCAACAGTTGTACATATTTTATACAAGCGGTAAAAGCACAGAAAAAAAAACCCTAAGGCTTAAAAGTGAAAAGAAAAAAAACAAACTATTATATATAAAGTTCATCATCTAAGGCATCTTCATCTGTGCTGTAAGCAACCATAGGATGGCCTATTAAACTTGTAAATGCCCCTGATAGTGTATCTGTAAAAGCATTAGCCATTGCTGCAAAAAATTGATAAGGGGAAGTGTTTTTACTTTCTAGGTCACGCTCATTAAGAGATAAAGATGTCGAAGAATTTTCTGAAAGGGATTTAGAAGTAACCTTTGCCTTTTGAAGTAATTTTCTAATATTTATTTTTTTAGCCTTAGATTTGGATTTTTCAACCCTCCCATTTATAATCGGTGAACGATCATATTCGATTTTCGAGTAGGTGTTTTCGATTAAAAGTTGATCGGAAATACTGACTCTACCTTTCTTTTTACTTTTTGGGGTAGGGGAATCCGGGGAAGAATCCGGGGAAGAATCCGGAGTTTTTTTTATGGGAGAAATCGGAGGTAAAACAACTTCTAATTTGGGGGCTTTGGAAGGAATAACTGTATTTTTGGGAGAAGACACTTTTTTAGGGGACTTAGGTGTTGTGATTGTTTCAACCACTGCATCAGTAGACACATTTAAATCGCTCTTTTTTTTCCTTCTATTCTTCAAGGAAGTTTTCGGTAAAATTGGGGTAGATGGGATCGATATATCTGGAGAAATTTGTTTCCTTCGCCCTCTTCCTCTAACAGTTAGTGACTTTGGTACTACCGGTTTGGCTTTCTTCAGAGTTGAAGATTTTATTGGTGGCATTTTATTTGATCAAAGAAAATGAACTTCAAAGAATTCAAATTTTACATTTATTTATTTATTTTTTTGAATATATAGAAACGTTAGCTTGAGCAGCAACACTTTAAAATCAATCAAAAAGATAAAAACAATAGAAATAGCATTGTCTCAATGCATATTCTGGTCCAGAAGAAAACTTGAGAAAACGAGGAAGAAAAACAGGGGAAGAATTTTCGAGAAAGTTCCTCGTGCATTACATACATGTTCGAAACCTTTAGTATTTAAAGTACGCTTCCCCGAGGCAAAAGACTTTACATATATAAAAAAGAAAATCGAAATGATAAACTTAAAAAAAAAAAAAAAAAAAAAAACAAGGTGAAATGAACTACTTGTAGGATTTTTTTGTTTTTTGTTTTCCGAAAAAAAAAAAAAATTGCGTCAAAATTTGTAAGTATAGATAAGACAGCCTCAAAAGTCCAAATTTAAATTTGGATAGCAGGAAAAAAAATTATTAAAGAAACGGAGAAAATAAAGGAAGAATGACTCACTATAAATTTAAAGGAAAATCAAATTGAATAAATTCTGGTAATGAATAAATTTGAACTACCGTGAATACCAAAGCAATCCTATAACCAGAAGTTGAAACCACTCAAAACTGAGAAGGAGAAAAGCGCGTTTTAAATGTAACCAAAAAAAGAAAAATTAAGTTATATAACTCAGGAAACCAATATTTCTGCTGAAATTTTATAGTAAAAACAGAATAATACACGAAAATTCAAAGTGTCTTGTTGCCTTTTTTTTTTTGAATTGAATTTGATAAAGATCACACACGTCGAACAAAGATCACCCACTTTCCTCGTGTTAAGGTCGTTTAACACTTTTTATTTTATTTTTGATTTCTTTCATTTAATTTTTCTTCTTTAGCTTAGACTTCAAAGTGAAAAAAGTTTAATGCTTGTCTTGTGAATTTTTAACCCTTGCTAGATGTGTTTGGACCGAGTTAATGCGGAAGAAAAAAAAAAAAAAGCATTCAAAATGTACGCTTTCTCTTAGTATTGATTACTTTATGTGCAAGAAATGGAAAATTTTCATGGTAAAATGATCTATTTTAAAAACATTTTAAAAAATTCCAAGAGGAATGATAAATACCTGTGTATGTTTTTAAGTAAGAAATCGATGGGTTGACTTATGAAGAAAATTTTTTAAAATATATGATTACCATTTTCTTTTTTTATACTTTCTGTAATTGAAAGATACGAAGAAGCGTTGGATCCAATATGTTTTACGTTCTATTCGTAGAATTTACAGAATAGATAATAGAGTTAAAATTACAAACATGTTTTAAAAGCGGATGGGTAGGATAAGGTGCAGAAGGGGGAAAGAGGTTAAAATTCATTTTGATTTCAAAATGTGCATAAGTTAAAAGACAACAACTAAAATTATTTTCTTTCATCGGCTCCTATTCTCCCAAATACTAAGGAGACAGAACTTGGGGTAGGAGTTTGTCCTCCGCTTTCTTCATTCACCTCTGCTTCTATGTCAGAATCGGGATCTCTTTTTGATATTGAATTTGAAGTGAAAAAATTGCGGAGAAACCGAATGACAATGACCGAAAGATTATCTGTACTCAAGTTCTCCAGTGATTTTTGAACAAGAAAGGAAGCAGCAGCTTGAGGGTCCTCAATCTTACGGATGAGGTTCACTGCTTCTTGATCTGACAAAACGTCCCAGACCTGCAATGATGAAAGCGTAAGATCAGTAAGTCATAGGTTTAACAATAGTAAATGATTTTAAAAATCTTTTTTTTTTCACTCTATAAGAAGTAAAGTGGAAAAACTAAAATACCCCATCACATGCAAGTATAAGGAATTCATCATCTAACTCGAGTTCAAGTGAGGTTGTATAAGGATTTCCTACAACGAGTGATTTCATTGAACAGTCTCCAAGGGAGCGGGTAACTGCGAGCACACCTGTAAATTACGTAAGAATAAAAGAAAAAAAATAAAATGAAATATAAACTTAAACATAGAGAAAGAATTATCATTGAATCCAACTTTAAAAAAAAAAGTAATATGGAAGCTAGATATAATTACCGTTTACACGATCGTTTAAAACAAGACCTCCTGCTTTAGTAATGCGAGTTGCTTCATTTTTATCGCTGCCTTTATGATCATATGTAAGTCTGATAGCCTTCCCTTTTCTACACAACACAGCTCTCGCATCACCAGCGTTCGCAGTATGTAAAACCCTCTAAAAAAAAATTTAACAAGTTATGAAAACGAAGAAATTAAATTCAAAAAAAAAATCCTGGAGAAAGCCCTTTTATTATTAGAAAGGGGATTACAAATATTGAAAAAAAATTGGATCGGATACAAAAAAAAAAAAAAAAAAAAAGACTACATACTCGATTGTCAATTAATTGGATAAAACTAGCAACAACCGTGCACCCAGAATATATTTGTTTTTCAGCAAGCCTATTATCCGCTGTAACAAAAGTTTCATTTAGCAAATCTGGGATTGGTGTATCGGGTTGCGTAGTTAATAGATACTCTAAAAGCTGGCCCAAAAGAAGATCAGTAAATTTCCTTTGAATTTCTTTCGCAGAGATGACTGCTTATAGAAATGAAATAAAACAAGAGATGAGAGATGGCAGTCAGCATATTGATTGTACAGAAATTGAAGGTTTCCTGAAAATGGAGGGTACCTCATGTACGTGATTTCCACACCATTGGGCAGCTTGTTTCCCTGCATGTCCATCAAAGACTGCAAAAAATCCTTGTCCTGATCGTCCAGCGAAATTCTCCTTCATTACATGAGTATCCTAATTTCCGAAAAAAAAAAAAAAAAGGAAAAAAAGGAAAAAGTGTTTTACGGTCAGTAGTCGTTCTATATTTCTAATTGCATTTTATATTCAAGGCAGAAGGGAAAGAAAGTATATAATATAATAATAATAAAGGTAATTAGGACATACTTCCATAGTTCTTCGGTGCATTGGATTTTTGTCTTCACAAAATCCGTAAATGTATCCACATCCAGAAGGAGAGTTGGGCTTAGGTGACGTAGTGGATGAGTGTTGTTCGGGCGATTTAAGTTTATACTTCTTAGTTTTTAATTGTAAGGGGGTATTTGGAGGGGTTTCATCCTCGCTTTCAGAATCGCAAGGTAATTGAGACACTGTAGGTAGATTCATGTGTATCCAACAGTGACACTTCAGAAGGAATGAAAAAAGAGGATCAAATGGGGAGAGACAGGTAGAAAAAGGAGAGAATTATTTTTCTTTCTCTTTTTTCTTTTTTCTTTTTTCCTCGATCAATCTACTATGAAGCTACTTTAGCATTACTAAAAGGAATGATAAAGTAGAAAGAAGAAAGAAAGTAAGGAAACAGCAACTTTAAAGAGCAAAAATTTACTTAAACAACAACCAACCCCAAAGAAATATATTAAATAGGATTACTTTCGACTTGGAATCTAGTCCTTATTTTTTTTTTTTTTTTCTTTCTTTCTTTCTTTCTTTTTTTTATTAAATTATATTGTTAGATAATGGGATGGAGGATAGATAGAAAATCGTTGTCCAAAAAAAAAAAAAAATGCTACTGCTACTAAGTAAAATGAAGAAAAAAGAGAGAGTAAATGTAGCTTATATTTAGAAAATAAAAGTGAAGTGTTTTTTTTCCTACACTCATAATACGTTAGGTGGGAGGGGAGGGGGTCTTGATCCACAACTTTAAGTATTCTACGAGATATTTGTATATTTACCTTCCTTTTCATTCCGTTTCGTCAGTATCTTTGGATTTTCTATTTCATGTTTGAAATACTTACAGGAGGAAAAGTAAAAGAAAAAAAAGAGGGGGGCGGGGAAGTCCTCTCTCCTCCCTTATACCTACTATTTGCAATATGGATAAACGTATATTGAACTATATAATATCCATTCCCTCCATAGTTATGAACAATGACCCAATAGGGTTGAGGAAGCTATTCTTTCCCATTTTCTATATGTGTGACCTTAAACTATTAAGAAAAGGATTTCAATCCAATAAAATTTTTAAAAATCAACTTGAAACAAACCAAAACAAAAAGAATTGAAAAGAAAAAAAAGAAAGCAAAGCCTTAAAAAAAAAATTGTGTCCTAGTACAATTCATCATATCTTTTCTGTTTCTTTCACTTTTTTGATAGATCAGATAATACATATGAAAATAATTGAACTTAATTTTACAAGTAGTTGCAATTTCATAAAGAGTGTGAGAAACAAGGTTGTAGACTATGTACCGGTCAGAACTTCATGAAGTTATACATTAAAAAAAAAAAAGAAAAA
>JADGJU010000273.1:0-12058 GCA_026937265.1 Coelomomyces lativittatus
TTTTTTTTCTTTATTTTCATCTTCATTTATTTAGTTACATATCAACAAAAATCTTTATCGTCTCCTTGGATATCAACTTTTCAAAAATTTTGGAAACCCAAAAAATCCCTACTCCAAGTCACTTTAGTCCATTTGAAATCCAAAACCTATTTAGCCTTGTTGACTGCTTCGGACGTATCCTTTTACTCTTTGGACTCTCCTTCCTATTCTCAAGTTACTAATTTTTCGATTCCTGAAACTGCTCAACAAATATGCTCGTTTCATTCCAAACTCGCGTTATATACCTCCTCTACCATTTACATTTACCATGTCGACGAACATTTTTCAATAGCACTACTTGAGTCTGTCCCTTTGGATGCTTTAGAACGCAATAATCGTTTTGTTGACTTTGCTTTTTACGATCAACATTATTTGGTTGTCCTCAAAACTACATTTTCAAATTATGAAGTATACGTACATCCCATCGTTTCGGAAGATGTATCTATGGAAGTGTCTTTGGAATTGGACGATGGATCCACTTTTTCTCCTGTTTGGTTTTTATTACCCTCCGATTCTTCGATTCCATCGTTTGTAGAATCATTGGCGTATCAAAGTTATGCTCGACATGTTCATGGTACCGATGGAAGTTCCCATTCATTGTTGTATGATTTAGAAGAAGAGAAAGAGAAAAAGAATGAACTTAACACCAACGAAAAAATCCATCATGGTGTATGGACACACGATCGTTTGGTCTCCAGTATCTCTAAATTACAAAAAAAAACCATGGAAGAAGCACGTAATGATGTGGCTTTGTATTTAGTGAAATACGTGGGTCATGTCAATCAAGTAGAAAAGTTTTTTAGACTCTCCGAAAGGACTCCTTTGATGCTTTCTAAAAGAGGTGGAATGAGTTTGTTTCGACCATACACAGACTTAGAACGTTATTTGACCATCTTTCAATCTACGGCCTCGACGCATTCCATGCCTCTTTATACCACTTCACCTTTTTCAGAACAATGCTTGCTTGCTTACAAAAGTTTAGCAACTATGTTTCAGGGATTTACGTTAACGGATTTTCAAACTTGGCTTCAAATGGATCTTCAAGACCTTCCGTTTTCTTTAGCCTCGAAGTTAAGTGTGTTATCTGAATCCCAATTACAGCAATTAGAACATTTACAACACACGTTAACGACCCAATCAAAAATCCGCGAACATTGGGTGCAAGATTTCAAAATTTTATTTGAAGCGTTTGCATTCGACGAAGCTTCTTTATCGATGCACTTGGACATCTCTTTAACTTTTCCTTCTTTAATTTGTCCATTTCTTCATCAAGTGGTTCAAAGTGCCCAGCAGTTGGCTCAAATTTTATTTTTATTATACATGAGTTTTGGTCACTTCGTCACCTTACCTTTCCATTTGAATGATTTACTTCCACGACTTCGTACCGTGGCAGTGTTACCTTATGTTTTGCTTCCTTCACATTTATCTTTGTTTCCAAGTCAAGAGGTCATTCCATTGACTCAATTAGACGAATGGGCTTGTATGTATTTAGGAAAAGTATGTTCGCTATTGCATACCTGGTCCTCCACAGATTTTGTCGATTACTTTTTCGATACGTGTACAAAGTATGGTCATCAAGCCTTTTTAGCTCTGGTTCAGCATCCTTATGATCGCCTTTATTTACAAGGTGTGCAACATCTGTATAATCAACAGCAAGTAGGCTTGGCCATCCCATTTATTCAGTTGGCAGCTATTCAAGCTCCTTCGGCTACTTGGGTGTACCGTGTAGCCAGTCAATTAGAACTTCATCTACATCAAATGGATTTAGCCATCATGGTCTTAGAAACGTTAGCTACCAAGGGCTCTCCTCCATCTACCGAATGGGTCGACCGATTATTTCATTTGTATTTACGTGCACATCGATTGGATCTAGCGTTACCCATGATTGCATCCACCCCTCGACCTGCATTGGCTTTGGCTGCTTGGGGTGCTCAAACCGATGTTTCCCATGCTAAATTACCCTTGCATCCAGTCACTTGTCAAGCGTTAACTCATATCACCTCCTTAGAAGTTCGGGCAGCTTTTTATGTGTATCAATGTCGCGATTACTTACATGCTGCACAATGTTATCATGGCTTACCTACCAATTATTGGAATTTAACCAGGGCTTGGACTTGCTTAAAGTTAGCTTCGTCTCCTCAAATGTTTGTCTCACTTCAAGGCGATTGTGTGGTTACCTTGAAAGACTTAGAGAAAAATATGGACCATCATTGGATGGCTTACTTGGTCTCTGTGGATTCGGAACTTTCTTTTGGTGCTGTTTGGGAAGAATGCCTTCGTTTAGGTCATCTTCATGTAGCTCAACACATGTGGGCGAAGTATCCTGAAGAATTTAAATTGTTTAAACATCAAGAAGGGACTAAGTTATTGAAAGCCATCCTCACCCAGCGTGCCCAGCATCTTTCATAGTCTACAACGTCTGTTTTTTTTTCGTTTTCTTTTTCTTTTTGTTATCAATTTTTATCATAGTAGTAGAGTAATACAAGAAGTAAAATTAGAATTTTGTTCGGAATGCAAGTGGAACATTTCATGGCTGTTTCAGTCAAGTCCAAGTAACTGTTTTTTTTTTTTTTTTTTTAAATATATACTACTGACTTTCTCTCTCTCTCTTTTTCTTTTCAGTTTTTCTTTTTGATGGCTTATATTTAGATGATTTCTTCAATAATTCTAAGTTTTGATCACTAAAGCATGTTTCGTATATAAATAGAAATATTTTTAAGATTTTTGAAAACTGTTCCCATTTCTTTTTTTTTTTTCTAAATTTTGGCTAGAATAAACTTCAGTTAGGATACAAAAATTTGAAAAATTTCAAGCAAACAAAAAATTAATAAATAAAAAAGTACTAAGAAAGTAATTTTATTGTTTTGACTTTTCTCCAGAACTTCAATAGTTCATAATTTCTCAGCCCTTTAAAGAAATTCTATGTATTGGTCCTATATTTATTACTTCATGTAGATGTTATTTTTTAAGTGAGTCTTTTAGAAGTATTCTTCGATTAAGTGTGTGTGTGTGTGTGTGTGTTTTCACTCTATGATCCTTATGTACCCTCATGATATACATAGCGACCTATTCCTATCTTTTAATAAAAATTAAGTTTCTTTCACACTTTACACTTTTTTAACCACTGATTGAATTTGTATTGTAGTATTTCTAGTTGTTTTTTATTTTTTTATTTTTTTATTTTTTTTATATCAAAAGGGGTTAACAATTTACAAATTTACAAAAATTTATTACTTTAATTTATATATACCGTTGTCACCTTTTGTGGTTCTTTCACCGAAATATAGTAATTCTTCTACTTCGCTGGGTTATCGTAACTTTTCACACTTATTCACCCGCTTGCTAGAACGTAACGGAGCTTGTTTATACACTCAAGTTACACAATGTTAGAGTGTAGTACGACGCAAGATCCTTCCACATCCACTACACCTCAAGTTCCACTGGGAATTGAACCACCCGATTTTGAAGTAAAATTTACTTTAAAGGGTCACTTAAAAGCTATCTCTGTGGTCAAGCTGTCACCCGATGGTAAATGGATAGCTTCGGGCTCTTCAGATACGGTGATTAGTTTTTATTTGCATTTATCAAATCATTTACTCAAAGTTCGAAATTTTTATTTTTATTTTTATTTTTTATTTTTTTGTGCTTATGCTTGTGCTTCTTTTTTTTTTTTTTTTTTTTTTTTCGACCTCCATGTCTACCAAAGTCTAGACGGTTAAGCTCTGGTGCGTACAGGATGGACGATTTGAAAAGACTTTCAAAGGACATACCCAAGGTGTCAACGATGTCGCTTGGACGAAGGATTCCTTCTATTTAGCATCCTGCTCAGATGATCATAAAATTTGCCTATGGTCCATTTATGCTCCTACCTTAGAACCTTTACGTACATTGGAAGGTCATCAGTCCTATGTTTTTTGTGTCAATTTTAATCATCAATCGAATGTTTTAATTTCAGGTAGCTTTGATGAAACCGTACGCATGTGGGATACAATCACAGGGGAATGTATTAAAATCATTCCAGCTCATGCAGATCCTGTATCTTGTGTCCAATTTGTCATGGATGGTAGTTTCTTTGCTTCTGGAAGCTATGATGGATTGATTCGATTATGGGATACCAAAACAGGACATTGTTTAAAAACATTGGTATTAAATGAAAACACTTCCGTAGGTGGGTTGGTGTTTAGTCCCAATGGAAAATATATTTTGGCTTCCACTTTAAATAACGCCTTGTACTTATGGAACATTGATACAGGTCAGTTAGAACGCTTTTTTCGTGGACATACGAATGAACAATATTGTTTGTTTCCATGCTTAATCAATGACAAACTCAAACTGGATGCTTCTAATCATAGCGTTGATCAAGTTAATAAATCTGAAATGAAAGCGTCTGACTTTATCGTGTGCGGCTCAGAAGATGGCCAGATTTGTTTTTGGGAGCTCCAATCGTCGTATCTCTTGGCTAAAAAAACAGCTCATTCAGGTAATGTCGTTTTTTTTTTTTTTTTTTTTTTTGCTTTGTCTTCTTCTTTTTTTCATTTCTCATTTTAACCATAACCATAACATTAGTATTTTTATTTTTATTTTTTTTCACTCACAAACTCACCAGTAAATCACTTAAAAATACACACACACTAAATTCTCTACTGATTCTTGTTTTGTTTATATTTCTATGTTTTTCTTAGCTCCTGTATTAGCGGTGGATTACTGCCCTATCAATTCCATTTTAGTGACAGGAGCCATTGATCCAGATCGAACTTTAAAAGTTTGGACTTTAAAATCTTCAGCAATTGAGAAGGATGAGAATCCATCTCAAAGTCCAGTGAAAGAAAAGGATGAATCACCTACTTCATCGAGCCCTAATCTTGAGGTAGAGACAGTAGAAATGAAGATGGAAGCTTGATTTTATCTTACTTTATTTATAATGGTTGATCTATTTTCTTTTTCTCAAAAAAAAAAAAAAATTATTATTATTATACCTTTTTCTTTATAAAAAAAGTAGTTGTTTACAGCATTTTTTAAATTAATTGTTATACAATTTCAGCTCTTTTTATTTTTTGTGGACTTTCAAAAAAGCGCCGGACTAAATTCTCTTTATTTCTTCCTTATTTTAATTTAAGGTTTATAGTGTATTTTTTTATGAACGCTCGAGCTTCTATCAAGATTTTTTTAATGTTATTTAGCTATGTTTAAAGCTCATTAGTTATTATGCTATAAAATTTATCCTCGTAGTTTCTTCTCTTAAGAGTTAGTGTATTTATTTACAATGCCATAAAAGTCTTGTATATTAAAAATCAATTTTGATTATCTTGAAAAAACTTTTTAGGCTTTTATTTTCCCCTTTTTCTTGGCTATAATTCTTCGTTTCCATTTGATAAATCCTTTTGTATTTTTGCGCTATTATTTTTTTCTTTTCAATTTTATATGGCTTGTCAATACCATTTTTTTTTTTTTTTTTTTTTTTTTTTGACCAATTTAAACAACGAAATTAACAAGTCGCCCATCAGCAGAAATATACATATGCATGAATTAATTTACCCATGTAAAACGAACTGAAATGGTTTTGGTTTTTACTTTAATCTTGATATCCTTTTGAAAGAGCTGTTTGCTTTGATTGTCGATTGAATTAAAAAAAAAAAAAAAAAAATTATGAATAAAAGTTGTTAAGAATAAATTTCATAGGTGACTATTGGCCCAGAATAATTTTATTAATGTGTGGTCATAAAAAATTAAAAATTCTAACAGTAGCTGTCATGAAGAATTAAAATTAATGGCTGATGCTTAGAATGTGTTTAGTTTGATTGGTGAGGATGCAAAAAATAAGAATTAAAAAAACTGAATAGAGTGTGTAGTACAAACATAGGCCCCTTTCTATACAGATTTCACATCACTATATGCCCTCAGTATTCTTTCTACAAAAACTTGACATCACTGCCCATAATGCTTTGCACTGTAAACTTTTTTATACTCCTTGACACTAGAGTATGGGGATCTCTGTGTTTCAGGAGTGTTAGGATTTTAATGTGTCCAAGATAATTTTAAATGTATTTTTTATTTTTAGAGAACAACTTTTTGGTAAAAGAAATGAAAGTGGATGAATAAGGGTGGTGATGAGAGAAATAATGGATTAAATCCCTGAGGGAGCCGCCACATGAGACATCCCCTTCCTTTTATAGCTTTTCATGAATTATATTACTCATCAAATAAATTATTACAAAAAAAAGAAATGACTTTAGAAGGAATACAAAAAAAGTGATGAAAATAAGAAAGGAAGGAAAGTAAAGAAAAAACTTAAAAAAGAAAGAGACCTAAGTGGTAAAAAGAAGAGGGTGATATCACATGGTTAGTCACCTACAAAAGCAATTCAAAAAAAGAAACCAAAGAAAAGTCAAAGTAAATTCAAAAGATAATAAAAAATAATAAAAAAAAAGAAAGAAAGAAGAAAAAAAAAATTAAGATTAGAAAACATAGAGCAGGTTCGAGTCAGAAGCAGGTTTTTTTTTTTGAGTCAGAAACAGGTTCGAGTGGGTATTAGTATTGGTATGTTCGGGTTCGGGTTCGGGTCTTTTACTTTCCCTTGCTTGTTGTTTCTCCACCTCCTCCTTCTCGGATTAGTATTTTTGATGAGTTTTAGTCGTAACGTTTTACTCAAAGTTACCGACATCGCCTAAGTTCTTCCTCCCCTCGTCAAATTTTTCCGCTCTCCTTGTTCTATTGAACGTCGCCTTATTAAACCTATTCTACAATGTTGTCACATTTCTTTACGAATCCATTGGGTTAAGAGGGTCATTCCATTCATCCTTTCAACACCTTTTCTGATTTGATTCTCTTGCAACTTCCCCAACAACACGATATTCTTTTTCGATCAAACCTACTTTTTTTTTTAACTCAAAATCTATTCCTCAAGCTTTCAGCATTCCTTTAAATTCGGATGCCCGGTCCTTCATTGTTCGTACCTTTCGCTTTCAATGCCATTACTCTCTCCTTCCCATCTCTCTTCTTTTAGAATCCTTTTTTCTTTTTTTTTTTTTTTTTTTGTCATTCCAACTTTCTTACCTCTTTCTTTTTAAAATTTATCCTTCATATTCTTCCCCTAACTTATTACACATCGACTTTTAGTCCAACTACTAGTCCTTTTAGTCCTCACTGCGACCCACCCATCATTTCTTCTTTATCTCATTTCTTCTCTTGCTCTTTTTTTTCTTCGGATATTTTCTATCTATATTTTACCTTTCTCCAAGTTACTCCTACCCCCTCTTTTTTTCAAATTTATCCAACCTTTACCTTCCCTCATCTCCATAACCTTTTTTTGTTTTTCATCCTTATCTACTTTCATCTCCCCTTTCTTTTCTTTTTTTTTCTTCCTTCCCTCTTTCTTATTTTACCTCTTGCCAACTTTTTGGTTTTCAAACCTTTGACTTTCCATCTAACCACTGCAAATCCTTCAAAATTCTTTTCGTATTTCTCTGCTTTTTTTTATCTCCAGCCTACGCTTCTTCCATAAATTTGGCTACCTCTCCTATCAAGAACTCTTACACAACTCTACCCCTTCCATTCTCGACACTCCTCCTGACTCTTCTGTCCTCATCTTTACTTTTCCTCCTTTTCCATGAACCAACCTTCCTTTTCAAACAAACATAACACTTATTCTCCTATACCTACGGATGCTCCTAACACTCTTCACTTCCCCTCACCCCTTTCATTCTTCATTTTTAATTTATTATTTCTATGATCCAGGGGTCGTCCCTGCCTCTATTCTTTGCACTTCTTTACATACGACTCTACATTATGGCTCCCCTCTTCATCCTACACTCTTTGCTACCTTACACACGCTTCTTCTTTTACATTGGCTCGAATTTTTCATTCAATAATTGCAACCTCCGCCTTCTACATATCCCTCTCTATTTCCTGAACACTCTATGACATTTTTCTCACCCTTCGTTCATGGGTCTACCTTAGATCTTAAGTCGACGGACTCGGCATGAACAATCCATACTTCTGGAACGCTAATCAACATTCTTCAGGTTTCTTTTGGGATTTTTTAAAAAAATAAAATCGTATCTAAAATATATAAGGAATGGAATTAAAATCAAAGATCTCCTTCTTTGTTTATTTTTCCTTCCTTTGATTTTTCTTTCCTTTTGGAGATTCATTGTAAGGGTATAACAAATAATGGGCAAGAGGTCACTTGATTTATATATAATCTTTTTCTACAACCTTTCTCTCACAATGTATTAACGCTTTGCTTTTATATTTTATTTGTAATCCTAATAAAAACGGAAGGGAAGGTGCATAAGATGGATGAGAAAAAAAGAAATTAAGGAAGGAGGGAGGGAGGGGAGTGGATAGGGAAAGATAATTAAGCAAAATAGAAGAATAAGAAATGTGCAATCAAAATTAAAAAAAGAAAAAAGAAAAAAGACAAAAGAAAAAAAAAAAGAAAATCAAAAGTTAGAAGCACATGAATCACACAAATTAACTCACACCAAAAAAATTAAAATGGAAAAAAATCTTCCCTCCACTTCCCCCCTTGCACCTCCACAAACAGGGGCGAGTACAAAAGAGGATATCTTATCCACCGTTACGTGAAGATTTAAGAGAATGATCCAATGCGTGTCACGCACCATTATGACGCGAGGTACCGGATGGAAAGTCTCCAGCCATTTTGTGCGCTAAGGCCTTCATTTCTTCAATGACTTGTTGATACGTTCTTCCTCTATATTTTTTAAAGAAAAATGAATCTGGCTCTGAAGGCGTACTAAAAAACCTTAAAAACATTTGCACACACTCAATCAACTCGGATTCCATGTACCCAGACACCATGGCAAAAGAAGCATCCCAGCGAGGTCCGGGTGCTTTAAATACGCATCGTGCTAAGTACATGGCAGAAGCAGCAATCAAAGAAGGTGGGAACATTAAAAATCGATGATCCAACAACGACGCTTCTGTAAAAAACTTTGCTGCGGTACGATGATGTAAATTATATTCATCGATTTTTGAAATACGTCGAATAAATGAAAAGGGACCAGGGGCCCAAGTATCAAAGGTTAATGTTTTTAAGATATATTTTTCAGCACTTAACATATCGTCATCGTTAAATGCTGAATCTGCCATGTAGGAAAAATTAGCCACCGGCGGACAAAAAATTTCCTCTATTTTAGCTGCAATGAACAAAGAAGCCAACCCAACCAACTGAAATTTGTTTAATGACACGGTTCGTTTAGACAAAAAACGATCCATGATGTTGACACCTAAAAATAAAGTTTCCGGTAAAAATCGAAATTTTTGATGGACTTCCATTAACCAATCTACCAAGATGCCACGCATATGCCAACGAAGTTCTGGATGTAGAGTGATATAATTCGGATTAGGCATGAACATTTTTTCACGGTCTAATAAATACTCTAAAATTTCCTGTACATACTCTGCGCATAAAACTACGTCCTCTACATCTTCTAAATCAATTTCAGGGATTCCAAATTTCCTCATTTTTTCTGATAACGAAACTGACGACGGTGGTATAAGCACATCAAGACTTTCTTTTCTTTGCAAACCACCTTGTGCAGGCATCAAAGTGGAATCGGGGTCTGTGGACTTGAAACTAGAAACGGAATGTTCATCATCTACCGTCTGAAAATTAAGATTTTCTACATGTAGTTGATTGGATGGCTTTATGACAGGTTCATTTTCTTGATTGGTAAAACTGACTAACTCGTCTTCGTCGTCACTTGCGAAAGCATCAAAGGATCGTATTTTAGATTTTCTTGTTTGTGTTTCGTTTTTATTTTTATTTTTTTCTTCTTTTCCTTCTTCTTCTTCTTCTTCTTCTTCCAGTATAGAACCATGAAATGGTAACGCTTTATTATATTTGACGTTTGCGAGTGCGGAATCACTGGAACTTTTCTCTTCAAAGGTTTTTAATTTTTTAGAACGTGAAGTTGAGGTCAAGGAATTTAGTAGGTCATCTGTTTGAACGTTTTCTTTCGATATAGAAGAAGGATAAGAAATAGAATGTGAGTGTAAAGCATTTTCTTTTTCACTATCAGACATAGAAGTAAATCGCGGAAAAATGGAAAAGGTATCTAATATTTGCGTTTCTTCTGTATTGACTCTTTTTTTTGGAACGGACTTTGTTCCTTTCGAAGTCGAAGAATCGACAGTTGAAGTATAAGTGGAAGAAAAAGAAGAAGAGGAGGTGGAAGAGGATGAAGAAGAAGAGGAGGTGGAAGAGGATGAAGAAGAAGAGGAGATGGAGGAAGACGAAGTAGTAGAGAGCAAGGGTTCTTTTGGCAATGAACTTGAAGAGGTGGAAGGAGGAATAGAATCGAGGATGAAGGAAGAGGATTTCCTTGACACATGAATGGTCGAGGAAGTATTTGAAGTTGTATTTGCCGCGGTAGTCGCTGCTGCTTTTAAACCTTGGGAAGGACGCGCATAAACAGTAGTATGTGTAGTTGAACGTGTAGCTGGAGCGGACTTTTTAATGGACTAAATATATTAATTATAATTAAAAAAAAAGGAAAAAAGAGATTCATTAGTAAAACGGAAAAGTCGAGAATAAAAACCAAATAGGAAAAGAAAAAGAAACTGAAAGAAATAATGATAAGTGTCAAGCATACTCTAAGAGGTATTCTACTAGCAGTGGAAGTGGAAGAGCGGTCAGCCAAAGCATTTTCTTTTTCTAATCCTTTCGAGACTTGAACATTGGATAACTTAGGAGCTTGAGAAGTTTTTGTAATTGATTTTGAAGAATCTTGAAGAACCGAAGTAGCGCCAGTTTGTTTCAAAACGGAAATAGAAGAAGTGGTGGTAAGTGCAGAATTTCCTTTTTTAGTAACAAGCGCGGTTGTTCCCTTTCTATTTGAAGTGGGAGCTAAGGTAGGTTTGGGAACATTTTCTTTGGCTAAGATGTTCCTTGAATTTAATGTAGAAAGAGGTTTGGGATTAGAAGAGGAGAAGGGCATTGTTCTTTTTTTTTTTTTTGTTTTTTTTCAAGAAAAAAAAAAAAAAAAAAGAAAACGGGGAGAGGAAGATAGTTTTATAAGGAAATGGTAAGGAATGAATTCTAAAATTCAATGATTTCTGAAAGTGTAAAGGTTCTTTTCGTTACGACTGTGTTCTTTTAAAGGACTACAACTTTTTACTTTTTTTCTTGATAAAGTTTACAAGATTAAGTAATGAATCCTGTCGTCTTTTTCCTTCCAAAGAAGTACGTGTGAGATTTACACGACTAAAAAAAAAAAAACACGTAAAATTCAAAGTGAGAAAGAAGGAAAATGGCGTAAATAGTGGGGAGGGGGGAATGGGAGAGGGGGAAATGGGGACAAAACAATTGTCGGTAGAAATTAGAAATTAGAAGGATAGTGAATAGAAAGAGACGGAAAGTAAAGGTAAAACGAACCAATGAAGCGGTCGGTAGGCTGAAGAACAAGATTAGATTGGTAATTTAATAAATAAATAAATAAATTTAATAATTCTGAACTTAAACTTAAATTCTAAGGAATATGAAAATATATAAATAAATGAATAGAAACTTTAAAGCCCTTCTTCCACTCCATATAACACAGGAACACTTAAAATAAAATAAATACAGGGGGAAAGTAAAAAACATTTTTTAATTGCTGGATAATTTTTCGTAGTTACAAATCAATGTAGTACAAAAATGAATTTCGAAATGATTTTTTTATATTTTTTTTTTTCATATTTTTCTAAACTTAAAAATAAAAATGAGAAAATTAAAAATCTATATAATTTTTTTTCTTCTTCTATTCTATATATTTGAAAAACCATTTCAGTTTCTATTGATTTTGATTTTAATTCGGAACGTGGAATTAGGAATGAGGACTGAGGAATTAAGTAGTAGATCACGTCCTTGGGCCAGATACACTTTCAGAAACAAAAATCAAAAGACAAGAATAAAAAATTTGTTGATACTCATTAAAAAAAGTTAAAAATTCAACTTAAAATTGAAAATCAAAATTTATAAACATCCAGAATTCTTGGTTATCCAAAAAAAAAAAAA
>JADGJU010000274.1:0-12043 GCA_026937265.1 Coelomomyces lativittatus
TTTTTTTGGAAATAAAATTGTGCCAATAATAACATTTCCTCATTCTTCTTTGATTAGTATTCTGTTTTTGGCTGCATGTTGGCATTTGGACAATTTGAATGAATTCTTTATAAAAAAATTTTTTTTTTCAAGTTTGCTGGATTCCCGCATAGAATTTCCAAAAAAAAAAAAGTAACCTTGTTTAATAAAAAATCTCTACTTAAAAAGACTAAATGAATAACATTATTAACATCCAAAGTCATGTACGACACTCAAAGTACAAAATCTACACATTCCTCTATTCAGAACTCAACTAAGCCTCCTTTTTAAAAGTATAAGATAGGTACTATTCAATGAAGATAATAAATAGATACATTGAGCTCACTGAGTTACACAAAGCATTTAAATAGTTAACAGCACTAACAGTAACAACAACAAAAAAAAAATGTACAAAAAAAAGTAGGTAGACCCCTTTATTTTTTTTTTAAAGTTCTAAAAAATAAAGATAAAACATGGTCGAATAATTGAATTTCAAGGGATCTTTTCTTTTTTTTTTTTCAAAAGGCTGTCTTCCTAATGTCGAAGTAGAAAGCCAACAAACCTAACGAACATGCTTTGATCCTTGCTTTCATAATTTTCTAGCACGCCAAACCCATTCGTTGTTAAATTTAGTATCTTCATCTTCTGTTTCTGAATCCATGTCTTCATCCACCATTTCAGAGAGTTTCACGCGTGAAGTGACAGGGTCAGAGCCCAGTTGCCAAGTTTGTCGATGACTACTGACTTTGGATTTGAATTGATTTAATCGATGTTGAAATTCCAACTGTTTTTCTTGTTCTTCCTCTTCATACTCCTTTTGAATAGCGTCAAATACATCGACATCCTCGGTTTCAGTTTGACTTGGGTTTACCAATATGGAAGGGTGGTTTGTCAGGATGTCTTTTGACGAAGTGGACGAGACCAACGAAGTGTCCAATGTGTTATCATGAAAGGGTTCTAAGGAAGAAGAAGAAGAGGAAGAAGAAGAAGCAGGGACGGTAGGTGCTGATGGAGGTAAAGGATCAAAGAAATCCGAAGGTAAATCTGGAGTAGCTATGGGTTGTAGGGTAGGTTTATGACGTTTTGTCTCAACTGCGGTTGAAGTAGAGGATGGACTTGTGGATCGCTTTAAGGGTAGATTTGATGAACTCGATGAAGTAGAAGTAAAGGGAGGAGTAGAATGGATCGTGGAGGGCAAAGGAGGTAGATTCGAAGTGGATAAAGAAGGGAGAGAACTCGAAGAAGAAGGTGGTGGTGGTACTTGAGAGTTCGAATGAGGTAGGTGAGAATTAGATGTAGGTGTTTGGATGATTTTCTTTGAGGTAGAAAGTAATGCTCCAGGGGTATTGGTGGAGGGTAATGAAGACGTGAGTGAATTTTTTTGAGAGAGAGAAGACCATTTTCGTTGTTGTTTAGCTTGCCGAAGTAAATGTTTAGCAGAGTCCACAGGCTTCATAGAGTATTTTTATTTTTATTTTTTTTAAAAAAGAACAATGAACAGTAAATAAATAAATTAAAATAAAATAAAAAAAACTTTCCATTTGATTTGATGGTTCTTTTTATTGATTTGAAGTTGAATTCCGATTGATTTCGATTCCCTTTCCTTACCTTTTTATTTTTTTATTTTCATTTTATTTTATTTCTCAACAAAAGAAACCTTTTATCGTTCACTTCTTCATAGCATCATCCATCATGGCACCCCCTCCAAAAACGTTTTCTCGTTCACTGTACAATGCTATCTTTCGTCGTAACTCTATCTTTGTCGGTACTTTAGTGATGACTGGGTTTGTATTTGAACAATACTTCAACATAGCCACCGATTCAATTTTTGAATACTGGAATCGTGGAGTACGTTTCCTTATCTACTACTGAACTCTTTTGATGATTATTCTTATTCTTATTCTTATTATTTTTTTTTTTTCGTGGATATATAAAAAAATACCATGCTGTTCAAATGAAAAGAACAAGTTGAAAGAAGTTAGTCAACGTAGAAAATCCTTATCCTTATTTTTTTTATATACATATTAAAGACAGAGTTTAACCGCTTTTTATTTTCTTTTTTTACTACTACTACTAAAATTCTCTTGTGATTGTTCAAAACTTCATTTGTCCAAATATTTCATATTTAGAAATTATGGAAGGACATTAAGCATAAATACGAGCAATAAAAGATCCACTTCACGTTCTTTCAGTTTTCATTGATGTAGCTGTATTGAATTGTTGGATTTGCTGGTTGACTTTTGCTGGGTAGATTTTATTAAAAAAAAAAGGAAAAAGAAAATAAAAGAAAATCAACATTTTCCTTTCTATCTTTCTTTCATGGATGTACTTCTGAATTAAAAAAAAAAAAAAAAAAAAAAAAAATTAATTTACTTCTCTTTTCAAAGTCTACATTTTAAATGAAGTTGTATATTTTTTTTTTTGATATTGCTACTGCTCTTCAGTCATTAATAAAGGTTGATACAGTTGTTCTTATATTTCGCACTCTCACTCCCTTATTTCTATTCATATATATAGTCCACTTGCTATTCCTGTCCCAGATTTGGTTTCGGTTTTGTTTAAATATATATAAAAGCAAAATATTTTTTACTTGCGTGTTTTTTTTTTTTCTTTTTTTTTTGTTTTTCGTGTCTCATAGTTTTTAAGTGAGTCTTTTTTTTTAACGACAACAGCAACAGCGACAATAACAATAACCAAAAAAAAAAAAAAAGATGAAGGGTAAAAAGATAAAATGAACTGAGCAGAAGAATCAGTTTAGTCATTTTTATTAAACTATACGATAGGGAAGAAAAGAGAAGGACCTTAGTTCAGGGAAGGAGGTTAACTAAGACTCAGTGTCCTCCATTTCTTATGATTCATTGTTAAGATTTTTTGTTGTTGTTATTCGTTTTCTCTTTTTTATATATTAGCAGCAACAACTAATAGCACTCTCTCCTTTACCCTCTATTTCCTTCACTGCTTTGACTAGTATACTTCTTACACATACCATCTTTTTCATGATTTTAAATTTCTTTGAAATTGATTTTTCTTTATTCTCTCCACTCTCGCTTTGTAGTAGATTCAAACTTAGTTTCGTTTTCAACTAGGTACTTGCTATTTATTTACGTAGATTTATTTCGTGATATATTAAGAAGGAGAAGAAATGGTCACGACGTCGATTTCAACAACAACAACAAAAAAAAAAGCAATAAAAATTTTAGAATAAATTCAAAAACAAAATAATATATATAATTTGTAAAATCACCGGATGGACACGGGGGACTAGCTCAGATGGGAGAGCGCTCGCTTAGCATGCGAGAGGTACCGGGATCGATCCCCGGGTTCTCCAATTTTTTTTTATTTTAATAGTATTGAAGAAACCTTTAAAATAATATTGATTTGGAGTATTTTTTAACCCTCTTTTTCTTTTTTTTTTTTCTGTTTTAATACCAGAGAAAAGAAGAAAAAAAAAAAAAAAAAAAAAAAAAATGTCAATTCGAAAAGTGTTTGAAAAAAAAAAACTTTTATGGGATGAGAAAAAAGACCAAAATAAGTTCATGTTGGTTTGAATTAATAAAGAAAAAAAAATTCTTTTTTTTTCAACAGAGCTTGCTTATTTTTCAATGATTTATATTTTGATCATTTATTTTTGTAAAAAACAAAGTTGTGTATCCCACAACCTCCTTTAAATAAAAAAAAATGGAAGGAAGAAAATGTAATTTTCAATGTTCATTTATAATAGGAAAAAAAAAAAAAAATGCTTATCACTATACCAAAGGCATATATTTTTAAGGATATTAATTATTTAAAAAATAGAAAAAAGAAAAGTTTTTTAAAGTTATTATTACTTCCTTTTAAGTTCGAACTAACTAAGGAAACATAAGGGAAGAAGGGGTTACCTTCTCGTTGTCTCGTCTTTAAAGTTTGAATTCTATTATCTTTTATATGTTGGGGGTTTCAATTAAAATAGTTCAATACTTTAAATAAAATTTATCGCATACGACAGGTCCCATTCCCAACTTTTTTTTTTTTTTTTTTTTTTGGAGTGGAATGGAATTTACTTCTCATGAAAGTTAATCTATGATCAAAAATGAGTGGATGGCAAACGTGTAAATATAAATGAAAATTTTTGAGGCCAATCTCAAAAAAAGATTTCAAATTAGAATTTCTAAATGAATTCATAAACTCCGCAACATTTGAAATTTTTTTTTTTTCTATACACATAGGGACGGGATTGACCTAGATAATTTTTCCAAAAAAAAAAAAAAAAAAAAAAATCCAAATACGCCAGTCAAGACTAACTTAATTCATTATTTTCCTTTCGAAAATATTAATGTTATTCATTTTGGATGAACTTTCTCCAATATCGCATTAACATAGAGACTTTCTGCTTTATTTTTCCATTTCACTTCTATCTGTAGTGTACTGTTTACATTGATTTTTTTTTTTTTTGTTTTTTAAATTGAATTCATTTTGAAGATGGAGCACTCTTGATTACTATGCATGTGGAGATACTTAAAAATAATTAGATAAAAGAAGCCTACTTATTCTAAACTATTCAAAATAGGTGTATATCTGTTTTTTATTATACATTTATTTTGTAGTGAAAAACATTGTCTCTCCTTTTGTAAGGTTTGCTTCTTATTCTTTTTTTTTTCAAGACTCTTCTTTCGAAGAGGCTTTCACGTTTTGTGTTCACAAAAGGAATTTTTCTACCTCAAAGTTTAAATTCACATACACCTATTCCCGTGTTAATTTTTATCAACCGATACTTTTTGCTCTTGTATCACTTGACACCATCACGAGGTAAAAAAAAAAAAAAAAAAAAAAATGTTAAAAAAGGAGGGAAAAAAAAAAAAAAAAAGTCAATAAGAAACACTTTGATTGACGAACTGTGAGATTTTCCTTTTAAAGTTTTAAGTGGCTATTTATTTAATAGAATATTATATATTATTTTAATAGAAAGATTGGCTGAATCAAAATTTAATTAAATTTATGGTTAAACACACTCACACACATTTAAAAGCGAAGGAGTGAAGTTAAAATCGAACACCGGCTTAGAAGATAGAAGTGACAAACAGCATTTGAACTTGTCTAGTCAGCCAGGTCAAAATTTTATTGGATAAAAAGCACTTGTCATTAAAATGTAAAAAAGCCCACGTCAATAAAAGTTTAAAAAAAAAATTAAAAATTAAAAATAAGACTTACCCACTATTTCTTTCAATGTACACACAAATTCTCTCCTTTCACTAGAAAAGAGTGAAATTTAATTCGTTTATAAGAGGGTTGAAAGGTGAAACCCACTCTCATCTCTTCATTTGTTTGTTTATTAGAATACAATTTAAAATTCGAGATGTAATACTATGGGTGGTTTAGATATTGCCCATCTTGAAGAAGTTTACCAAAGGTTCGAAGTTAAATTCGAGCAATGATTAAAAAATTTTAAAATAAAAAACAAAACCTTACAAGAGAACTTGTTATAAAACGTATACCCTACTTCCATGGATTTCTATTTTTTTAGTCTTATTATGTTTTTCAGATTCACTTTAAAGTAAGGAAAAAAAAAAAAAAAAACGTTCGAAGGAATTCTTGTGACACTTAAATTTTTTATGTTTAGTGAAATGGTAGGTAGACATACGAAAAAAATTAAAAGTAATTCAAAGATAATGAACAGAGAATGGCATACTGCACATACGAATCCGAATTTAAAAAAAATAAAATAAAATAGTGAAAAGGGATTGGACATCCACTTTCATCTAAAGACAGTGACATATATTTAAAAGTTGGAGATTCGGTAGTGTCATTCAATATGAGAAAAAAACAGTTGCATTTTTTACTTTTAATTTCAAAGTAAAAATAAAAAAATAAAAATAAAAAGAGAGGAAGGTAAAAAGTTAATCTTGAATCATAGGGCCAATGGTACCAACTTCATTTTTTGATATACGCGTGTCCCCCTTTTTTTTTGACCTTTACGTCTTTGTTGACGTGAATACCCAGACTCATTTCGTGAATGGGTTAAAAGTTTTTCACACTCCACTTTGACCTCCATGACTTTGGTTAATTTTTTAGTAAACTTTTGTTCTTCTTGTCTTAGTTGGTACGTTACATCACTATTGGCTTTAGTGCGTTCCTTGGTTAAGGTTTCTTGGGTAGCTAAGTAAGTTTTCATTGCCTTTTTGGATTGACGAAGAGAATCCATGAGTAACGTTCGGTAGGTGGGACGTTCTTAAGAGGTTAACAATTTGTATAAAGAAATCAAAGAAAAAAATACATGAGGAATGAGGAATGACAGTATCTTTGAAGAAGGCAACGGAGGGATCCATATGTATGCATATGTATTAAGAATAAATTAAAAAGATAGCCCTTTCTGAAAGAATGAATTAATAAAATCATTGAAAATTGTAAAATCAAAAGAAAAAGGAAAAAATTACTCTTACCTGCCATTTCCTTAGTAAACCGTTCTACTTGATGAAAATGGATATAAGATACACGATGATGCGAATTAGAAGCCTTTTGGAAACATAGTTTAAAAAAGTGCTGGACCATTGGACTGTTTGCATAAATATCTAATCGAACTCTGTGGCTGGGTGGACCTGGGCCATATGGATGGGACTAATAAATTAGAATGATGAATTTAAGAAGGGAGTCTTAGATGAAGTCGGAAAAGTGTTTAGAAATATTATGTACGCATACAAAAAAGAAAAAAAAAAAGAAATTGAAGAAATTGAAGAAAGAATCATCAATAGCATAAAAAGTTTTTAAAACGTAATGTACTTGAGTGGATAAGAAGTCTGTACGACGCGACTTAGCATCAGATGCGTTTTTATCTATCAAAATTGAATTCCAGGAAGAACGGATAAAAAAATACTGTTAGAAAAATGGTTTTAAATCCAATGATTACTACAAAACGAAAAAAATAAAATAAAATAAAAAAAATAGGAAATAGAAAAATAAATAAATGATATTTCATTGTACTCTCATCTCCTAAAAGAAGGTTTAAAAGTTGACCACTTTCATTGGATAAAACAGCCGTGTCTAAACCTTTTGACTTTTTAGCACCCCATGAAGACGGGATGGATGGATTTGTTCCTAGAGTAGATCCATAGCAAACACGTCAACATGTATCAATGGAATAGATGTATCTTTACATAATGACTCTATTTCTATGCATGCTGCCATGAAACTTAAAAATTACCTGAATTCATCCATTTGGTCCATTTACTCTCATACCATTGAATCCCGGTCATCCACATGTAAATGGAATCCACAAGGACTTTCCGAAATTCAATGGAATTGACTTGCGAATGGCACTTATGGGTCTGGAAGATGGAACGGAAACATTGAAATAAAGTTTCCGAAACAATATCCGGGAAGTCCTGCAATGGGAGAAGGATGAGCAGTTTGGAAGGAAAGGTTTAGACGGGAGGGTTGAAAAAAAGAAAGAGAAAAAAAAAAAAATGCCATTCAAAGATGAATGAAAACTTAAAAAAAATCTAAAATAAAAAATAAAAGTTTCTATTATCACGAAATGGAGGTGGATAGGTAAGAGTGTTTGAGTAAGCATGATGTACCTTTACAAAGTCATCTCGATGGCGATGTGGCATGCTAAGTAAACAATAAACATAGTTTGAAGAAATTCGATCATAAAAGTCTTGATGCGTTTTTTGGTTGGATTTTTCTGCATTGGGCTTTAGACGAATAGTAAAGTTTCAACCACCATAAATGAAAAATCAATAAAATTCAAAAGAAATACAAAAATCTAGTTTAAAGGCTTTCATGTCTCGATCCTGGTTGATTTTCCAATTTCTTTTTTCTTTCTTCGAACCTTTTCTGGTTAAGAGAATAAGAACATTGATGAATAATGAAAACAGAAGGAAGTTTCTTTTAAATTACCATGAATTGATCGATGTAAAACCACCAAAACAAATCGGATAGAATAGTTGTAAATGCATCGGAATGACTTAATCTTTGAAGTTCTTGAAGAAACCCAGTCTATATATCCCAAAGGAAAAAAGAAAAAAGAAAAAAAGAAAACCAATCAATAAACATAAATACATCAATTTGAAAAAGAATAATCCACATTTGATAGCATGTTGCTTTCATTTCTAAATTTTCTAAATTTTCTATATATATCGAGAATTCTAGAAAGAAAAGGTAAGCATAACATGTAAGTCTCGATGGTCTAAAGTCGATTTGAACATTTCTTTAAGATTCAGTTTGTTTGGTAATGGAGTAGGTTGGTTTGGAGAGAAAACGGGCATTTGAGGAATCTAAAATAGTAGGAGGAAAAAAGAAGAGGAAAAAAAGAATCATTAAAGCATCCGTGGGTTCATGGAAGTTACCCTCCGTTACACCCTCCTTTTTCAAATAGGTCGATAACCTTTCTAAATTCAATGAGATACCCACATCGTCATTCTTTTTAGGTGGTTGAAGAAATTCCGATGGCTCTGAGTTTGAAGGATTTAAGGAGGTTCCTTTTTGTTCCTGAGGAAGTGACTCTACTAAGTTAGTGGCTGTTAAAAACGTAGGGGTGTCCAAAGTTGTATGTTTCTGTGACTGGATTACATCTATGTATATATGTGTAAAGAAAGAAAGAAACGAGAGTAGTAAAAAGTGAGGACTCCTATTTTTTTTTTTTTTTTTTGTATGTGTCAAATAGAAACAACAACCACAACACAAATATATATATATCTATATATATTTCTAAAAAAACCAATTTCAATGAATTTGAACAAATGGAAAGTACCTTCAGAAGTTAAAAGCGTAGCAACGTTCGATGTGATTGAGGAATGAGTTGTTGTTGTTGTTTGCCTTTTCAAGGTCTCTTTTTTCTCTGAAGAAAGATGGGGGGTGAGTTCCAAAACTAATTTTGGATCCCCTTCTTCTTGCTCAAGTAAATTTTCTTCTTTATCATCTTGAAAAACAACTCCCGTAGGTAAAATGGAAGTAGGACTTAGCCGTAATTGTTGAGATAAAAGTCCAACGGAAGTTCTTAATTCATTTAATGCTTGTAAATCCAACACTGCATAGAAATATTTAAAAAAAAAAAAAAAAAGATTTTATTTATTTATTTATTTTAAGAAATAAACTTATGCAAGTTACAATGTATTTATCGACACGTACATGCATCATCATAAAATCTTTTTTTCCATTTCTGAATTGTTGCATTTATCAACTGGAGCGTTTCTTCTTTAGAATGTTTTTGTTGAACAGTAGATTCATGAGTGTGAATAGATTTAGAAAGGGTTAAGCCAGGACCCTGCAATCTAATATTATCTTTTTGAGAAATAGAAGAAGGTGAAGAAACGCATCCTGTTGGTAAAGATGGTAAAGGGTTGCAATTTTCATAAGTTGATAAATTCTTAGTCGTGCTTAGAGTGGTAGTTGAGAATAAAGGTGGTAAAGGAGGAGTCGATGGCTTCGAAAGGGTTTTCATATTCTTCAAAAAAAAAAAAAAAAAAAAGGAGTCTTTTTCTTTTCTTTTTTTTTTTTTATATTTTTTTTTTTTCACTTCACGAACGTTTACTTTCATGAAGAAATGAATTTCCATTGAAAGGTAAAATAAAAAATAAAAATTAAACTACACGCGTTTATTTTTTTTTTTTTTTTAATTCTTCTTCTTCTCCCATCTTTTTAATTCGTCATTGAAAACATGTGATCTTTTTTTTTTTTTTTTTTTTTTTTTCTCCACTTTTTTCTCTACCAAATTGAACTAGTAAAAAAAAAAAGAAAACCCTATTAATCTGATTCTAATGTATAGAATTTGTTACAAAAGAATAACAGACTTAAATTTAACCATGAAAAAATAAATGTTAGAAAGTAAAAAGGTTGAAATGATCTGATGGATGTAAAATGATAGTGGTGGGTTATATTTTTTTTTGTGTGTGTGTGTGTGTGTGTGTGTATTGTCAATGAAATAAAGAAACGTTTTATTTAAATTTAATAGATTTTGTTTACTGTTCGAGACTACTACATAAACCTCTTCAAAGAAAAGGAAAGGAGAAAGGGAGTTTAGTGGTGGATGGTTTTTATTTATTAAAAATATTTTAAAAATAAAAAAATGATCAGAAAAGGTTCTTTTCATTGAAATTGGGTTGGGTTGGTTGGTTAGTTCTTTTTTTTTTTTTTTTTTTTTTTTTTGAATTTTTTTCTTTTTAATTTTTTGTGATCACTTTTATTTCCATTTGAAATTTATTTTTTTTAAAAAAAAAGTACAATTTAAACCTTTAAGTGGATCTCTCTTCTTATCCTTTCTTTCTCCTTCGAAATCTTTTGTAACCATGTTGGCGATGAAGAATTCTTTTACAATGTTCAGACGCGGTTGTAAGTAAAACCTTTATTTATAGTTTCTTTCTTTCTTTTCACTTATTTATATACCAATGGGTTATGTTAAATAAAAAATGTGTATTTTAAAGGATACGGTTATCTCATTGGTTTGGACTTTATTTCATACCTTACTGAACTTTTTAATCTACTTGGGGGATCTTTTTCTTTGATCCATTGAAATTTTGTTAATAATTTTGATGGGTTTACTTACTTTTGATATCTACTTTATTTATTTATTTATTTATTTATTGGGTGGGGTGCAGCTTATCGAGCCTTAACCACGCAAAGTGCTTTGTATGATCTGACTGTCAAGAATTTAAATATTCATCAAGATACAAGGGTCATTTGTCAAGGTTTTACTGGAAAGCAGGTAGTTTTTTTATTCATTCATTTTAAAATCTAAGAAATGATTCTTGTTGAACTCTTTTTTTTTTTACATTCATAAAGCATCTATAGTGTTACATTTAGGATACAACGAATACTAACTTCTATTCTATTTTTTTAAAATGGTAAATTAGGGTACCTTCCATTCTCAACAAGCCATTGAATATGGTACTCGCATGGTGGGTGGGGTTTCACCCAATAAAGCTGGTACTACTCACTTAAATTTACCTGTGTTTAAATCGGTCAGAGAGGTGCGCTTAATTTTTCTTTTCTTTTTCTTTTTTACTTTTATATAGTCTTGTCCATGTTGACTTTGACCCTATGTAAGTACAACAACAAGAAAAAGAAGAAGAAGGGCATGGAAATGTGTATTTGTCAGTTCTCTTTTTTTTTTTTCATTTACAGCGATGTAACTTTCTTTTTACTCACTTGGTTGGATCTATTTCTGTTGAACCCATGATCACTGTAGGCCGTGACGCATGTGCAACCGGATGCTTCTGTGATTTACGTGCCACCCCCGTTTGCTGCCGATGCCATCTTAGAAGCGGTGGATGCGGAGATTCCATTGATTGTAGCCATCACGGAAGGGATTCCACAACAAGACATGGTGAAAGTGAAGCATGCGTTGGTGCGACAATCGAAGTCTCGTTTGTTAGGTCCGAATTGTCCCGGGATCATTCGTCCAGGTCAATGTAAAATTGGGATCATGCCAGGGTACATCCATCAACCGGGCACCATTGGGATTGTGTCTCGTTCAGGTACCTTGACGTACGAAGCCGTGCATCAAACCACTCGAGTGGGTTTAGGTCAATCCTTATGTATTGGGATTGGGGGGGATCCGTTCAATGGTACTCAATTCATTGATGCGTTGACCTTGTTTTTAAAGGATCCAAATACCGAAGGAATTCTTTTGATTGGTGAAATCGGTGGTACGGCCGAAGAAGAAGCCGCAGCGTTCATTCAATCGTTTCCTATTAAAAAACCCATTGTTTCCTTCATTGCAGGAAAGAGTGCTCCTCCAGGTCGTCGCATGGGGCATGCTGGGGCCATTGTAGCTGGAGGCAAAGGAACGGCGGATGCCAAAATTGAAGCATTACGTGCAGCCAATGTCATGGTGTGTGATTCCCCTTCCGATTTAGGTACTCAAATCAAAGCATTGGTGGATATGGACAGAGCCAAACGTGCAAAACATTAGAAGAAGTGAAAAAGAAAAAAGAGAAAAGATAGATCTCATTTGTACATCTTGTTTTCAACCCTTTATTAGAGATGTATTCAATCTATGTCTGTGAAGAACTTCTTTCGATAAGCATGTTTTTTTTTTCATTCATTTTAAAAT
>JADGJU010000276.1:0-12018 GCA_026937265.1 Coelomomyces lativittatus
ACTGAAAGTTTGAAGAAATTTTAATTACAATAACCAAAAAAAAAAAAAAGCGTAACTATTTTTTTTAGAACAAAACGTCTACAAAAAGTAGAGAGTTACACTTTCATTTTTTTTTTTTTTTTTTTTTTTTAAATTCTCGTGGTCTTTATCGTTATTCAATTATTCAAAAAAAAAATAAAAAATAAAAAATAAAAAATAAACCATCATGATGTATCCTAAAAAAAGGAGACTAGTCAATTTAATAATAGGAAATAAAATTCATCTCCTCAATTCGGTAAAAGGATTAAGAATTTATATTAAAAGAACAACATAATAAATCAATAATAATTATAGAAATGATGGCGATGGTACAAGTTGAACTTAAACCAGCACAAGGTGAACTTAAACCGGATTTCTATTCAAATAGATATAGAAATATATATCTATGTATTTGGTCATTTTCTCGTCATTTTTAGTTTTTTAATTTTTACTATAGAAAAAAGAAAAGCAAGTAGTATTCAGCATCCGACGATGGTACAGTGGCAGGGCAATGACCGATGAATTGGAAAATAGAAGGATTTGACCATCCTCATCATAAAAGCAACCCAATTTGACTATACAACTAAAGAAGCTTGTATCTATCACCTCATTACTGGCTGGCTCTTTTTTTTTTTTTTTTTTTTTTATACAAAATAAACCCTACTTACTACATTCAATCTCCATGCTATCCATGTTTTCTACTCCATTTTTTTCGATGTTCACTTGGGCTCTTAAAATAAATTCAGTATCTCGATTTCCTCCGATGTCAAAATGTCAACCGTTCATGCTATGTTTTCCCTCTCTATTTTCTCTTCGTAATTTTTTCTTTTCCTCTATATATATATTTAAAATTCTTTGCGACTACAAAAATAACAAAAAGATACAAACCACTGGATATATGAAGTATAAACTAAGCAATAGAAAGTAGAGCTACCATCCGTCAATCTAAAGAACATTTGGTTTAAAAAAACTATAAAAATACTGTCATTAAAAAAAAAAAAAAAAAAAAAAAGGAACTAAAGAATGGATATACACCCTTTTAAAGGAGAAACTAAATTCAAACGATTGAAACGAGTAAGACCAGGAGGGTGGAAGAGGAATAGTTTATTAAAAAAAACAATAATAAATAAATAAATAAAAAGAAGAAGAAGAAGAGGGAATAATGATTAAAAACTAGGTACAAAATTTTGAAAAGGGAAGAATAAATAAATAAATGGAAAACAATGGAAATACATAAAATAGAAACTAACATGGAGAGTTAAATAAATAATTACAAAACTTAAAGAAAAGAAAAAGAAGAAGGAAGAAAGGAACTAACAGATAATAAAAAAAAAAAAAGAACGGGGAAAAAGAAAAGGACGACAGAAGTTCGGTGCGTTAAAACAAGAATCATACATCAATAGATGGGTTACATACATGCAGACAAAGAGCTATCAACAATGGAATAAATAAAAAAATATTCAATAAGTAGGTCAGTTCTTTTACAAGAAAAAAGAAAAGCGAGAAAAGAAAAAAAGAACCTTAATAATATATATCATCTAAACCTAAAGGGTGTATTTAGTAGTGAGGGAAAGGTGAGAGACAGAGGAGCGTGAGAGAGAGAGTGTGTGAATAGATCCATGATTTTTGATGCTTTGGAAAAAGTATCAAATAAATGAATGTAACATAAAGAAAGAAAAGAAGAAAAAGCTAGCAAGGCGAAAAGGGGGGTAGGAGGAAAAGTACATTAGCCGGTGTCAACATATCTATTGCAACACATAACCCATGTACTTTTTATAACGTGATTCTTCTTCCGGTGTTAATTTTTTTAATTTTGCAACATCGTCTGGACCACTGTCGTAAGGTTTAGAAAATAAAACTACATAAACATAATAAAAGAAAATAAATAAAATGAAGAAGAACAATGAATCAAATAATCAACGTATGCATTCATCCATCCATCAATTAAATAAGTACATAAATAAAAGACTGCCTGATCTTTCTTTCTTTTTTTTTCCTTTATTTATATTTATATTTATATTTATATTTTTTTACATGGAGTAAATTTTATTTTTCTCTTTCATACCTTCTAAACTAAACGGTGTCATTTTGCCAAACACTTGATCAGGGTCCACTAAATCTTGCTTTTTTAAAGTAAGTAGCAACGTATCGGGTTGGGCCCATCTTGGAATTTTCCGAGATAATTGATCTACTAAATCATCTTCATGATCACCTTGAATGATTTCATATAACCCTTCATCTTTGGCCAACGTGTTGGGAGAATACAATGAACCTGGGGTGGTCGGTGTGGTTGATGTAGTGGAAGGTTTAAATTGAGAAGTGGGTGTGACATGAACATGACGCGAAAGAGGTGATGACAACTTCGTGGATGAGGATGCAATGGGTGGTTTAGGAGTCGGTGTGGTAGGGTGGGTGATTAAAGACGTAGCACTGGTTGAGGATGTGGTATTAGGGCGCGTAGAAGTAGAACTAGAAGTAGAAGATGTGGATGAAGAAGAAGAAGATGCTGAAGAGGAAGAAGAAGATGACGATGAGGAATGAAAATTGGGGGCAAATAATGGACCTGACTTTAATAAACGTTGACGCCGTAATCGATCTTTTTCTTCTTGGGCCTTTAATAAATGTATAAATAGAGCCAAGGTGTAAGAAGTAAAGATGTGATAAGAAGATTTTTTTTATTTTTTTATTTTTAAAGGCTTAAATACGAAAGATCGAAAAAAAAGGAACCAAAAGTGAGGTAAGGATAGGATTTGAAAAAAATAAAATAAGATAAAAGGGTATACCTTTCGCGCTCTTTCTGCAGCAAGTAAAGATTTAATCATGATTTTATTAGTAGACATCGAAGAATGTTTAGAGACATAAGATGTAGATGAGGGCACGAGTGATTTAATCAATGATGTTCTTTCCGGTTTACTTGAAGTTGGATTTTTCAAAGAAGTTCGAGAAGGTAATGCAGACTAAAAAAAAAAAAAAAAAAAAAAAATGAAAACAATAAAGTTGAAGGAGGGAAGAAAAGGGAGGTGTAGGGTAGTCAATATCTATCTTTAAATCAACTCTCTGATAGATGCGATCAAAGAATGCGTCACCGACCGTTTGTTTCAATTTCTTTATTTCTCTTTACTTCAATGCTTATTCCAAAATAAATAAAATAAAATAGAAAATAGATCCTAGCGTTTTTCTTAAATCATCTGCTCCCCTCCTGTTTTCACACACACACACCACACTTTGAGGCTTAATTGCTCTACTATTCCTACCTCTTTTTTTTTTTTTTTTTTTTTTTTTTCTGTGATAAGGAAACTTTGATAAATTGAAAGAAAGAGAAAAAAAAGAAATTAAATAAGCGAACCATCGTGGTTTTATTTTAAAAAAATTTTATTTTATACTTTTCACGCAGAAAGGTGAAGAAACGTTATCATAAAATAAGAATAACTTATTGCATTCAAATTCAAAAAGAAAAGAAAAACACGCGTTAAAAAACATACAATTTACTTGTAAAAATAGTAAATTTAAAAAAAAAAAAATTTTAATGTAAATTGAAAACAATAAATTATGTAACAGGAAAGAAAAAGAAATAAATTGATGCTTGAAATAAAATTGAAAAGAAGGAAAAAAGAGAAAACAAAAACTTAAATTGAAATTGAAATTATTGCAGTTTTTTTTTTTTTTTACAAAAATTTCAAATTAAAAGGATTCTAAAAAATTGAATTAAAAAACACAACTAAACTTACTTAAATTAAGTAGTTGACGCGAAATTTGGTTTTTCAATTAATTCATTTCTTTTTTTCACTCATCTACAAAGCTTTTTACGCGAAGCAAGGGAAAAAAAAACATGTCGAACTTTAAGAACACTATTCCTTTATTTTTCAAAGCAGCTTCCCATGTACAACAAGTCGTGATAACAGGAACTTTCGACAACTGGGAAGGAAGTAGAAACATGGAAAAAACTATGGAATTTCACGGATGGAATCTCTTTTTCATATTGCTTCAACTAGATAAGATAGTTGGAAACGAGAAGGTAAGAGAATAACTATCAAATCTTTTTCTTTTCCTTCTCCTTTTCCTTTTTCTTTCTTTTTTTCCTTTTCTCTTTCTTGCTTTTTTAAATTTCATTATTATGTTTTATCTCTTCTAGATTCTTTTTAAATTTATACAAGATGGCGAATGGTGTTGTTCAGAAGATTACCAAAAGGATTATAGTCAAGGTTATGAAAATCATAGCCTTGAGTATACTCCAGATTACAAACCTCCTTTGCAATTCCAAGATTACGTGGATGCTAGTATGAAAATAGAAGAAAAAATACTCTTTAGTTCGTTTGAAAGGACTGTGAAGGATTCTAAACTTTACGGAAGTGAGGACTTGGTAGCAGTTCCGTTGCCTAATTTAAAAAACGGTTTCGGAAAAAAAATGAAAAAAAGAATTGGGAAATTAATGTTGAAATGGATTACTTATTTGCTCACAAACGTTTTATTCCCCCCAAAACCGAAAATCTATAAATCAATGTACGTTCCCACTGTTCGCAAGCCAAGTCAAAGTTGGAGCATATTCAATAGATTTTAAATTATAATACTTTTCCTACTTTTAATTCTTTTTCTTCTTCACCATCTACTTATATACCTTAAATCCGTTGTTTTTTCTTACTTTTGTGATATACTTCTATTTAACTTCTACACCATGCACTGAATTCAATGAACTACCACACTAAAAAAGTATTTTATTGTTAATACTTAATAAATTAATTTGTTTTTTTGGTCTTCTTTTTTTGGATCCTTTCCACACATGCTTTTATCAAGTAATCCCATTTTCTATTCTTTATTCCTTTTAAAAATAATATTAAAGTATCGTTTTTTTTTTTTTTTAAATATTTTGATTCATTTTTACTTAAAGAGACAGACAAATTCTTAGCAGAGTATTTCAAAATTTGGAAGAAAATTTAAAAAATGTGGAAAGAAAGATAGACAGAAATGAAGACTTTGTGACGTTCAGAAGAAAATAATGCATTTCCAAAAAAGTGAAAACACCTACCTACTTCCCTCTTCTACCAAATGCTAAAATTCAGCTTAAATTTCAATGTTCAATTCAAAATCAAAACCATATAAGATAAATTAAACAATAAAACAAGAAGAAAAAAAAACTAAAGAAAAAAAAACTTCATGCTTCCATTTTCTTTCTTTTTTTTTTAAACACCAATTATTACAAATGACAAAGTACACAGAACAAATTACAAATAAAATAAAATAAAAAATAAAACAACATCTTCATCTTCATCAACATTTTATGCAATTAAACTACGTTACGGAAAAGAGGTTTATAGAATGAATATGTTGGCTTGTGTATAAAAGAATAGTGGAGAATAACATCAAAAAATAAGAAATTCCAAAAAGAACGTCAGGAAGCAACAAAATCAGGGGGAAAAACAGCTGGAAAAAAAAATGAAAAGGAAATACAAAAAAAAAAAAAAAATACGGTCCATTTTTTTTCTTTATAATGAATCAATGTATACTTGGTATTTTTCTTTTTTTCGTAAATGCCTAAAAATGAATTTTCAAACCATATTGCTAAAATTTGAAAAAAGTGAGATCACAGAGTATGTAAAGTTAAATTTCAAGTGATTAGGAAAAAGTGAGTTGAGGAAAAAAAAGTAAAATCTTATTGAATGAACCCTTTTTTTTTTTTTTTTTTTTCTTTTTCTTCTTCTTCTTTTTCTTTAAACCTAAATACGTCAAAGTTTATTGACAAAAATTTGAAACGACACAACTTAAGCCAAGTAAGTGTAAGTATCCTTTTCAACTTCAGCGCGTTCCATGTACTCTTTTTCTAATAACATGTCAATACATTTTTTAATATCAGGTATTTTAGGTCGAAAGCGAGGTTGTAATTGAACAATTACTTCTTGTACTAAAGCAACGTGTTTCATATATTTCCGGGTTTTCATGATACGTACAATGGCAGCTTGAATTAATAATTTTCTATCTTCTTCTACAGTTTTATGGGTTTCTTCAGATTCGGTTTTTTGTTCAGCTTTAATTGGGACATTGATGTTCAATCGAACTTTCTTATTTTTATAGTCTACATTCAAACTAAACGTAGAGAGCTCATATTGGGATGAATCCGAAGGAAATAATAATTTGGCTTTCACCAATACACCTAAATTCCCTACCAAGATACTTGATTCTAGCTTGGTTAAATTTAATAATTCTTGAAACGTATATTGGAGTTTGGAATTATACAAAAGTAACAAGCCCATTTGATACATACTTACTTGAAAGGTATACATGGTTTTTGTTGGAGCAAAATGAGCTTTTAATTCGCCTCTGGAAAAATTAAATAACCAATTTAATTTTCGACCAGAGTGTTTTGAATAATAAAATTTTGAAAACCGTTCGAACATAAGCGTCAATTCTTCTGGTAACATGAATTCGGTGGTTGGAGGCGAAAATGGCCATGATGCTGTACTTAGGACAGACACACTAAAATCTATACCATCATGGGTTTCCACTTGCTTCTCCATACTCGATCTAAACGCATCGTTTAAATCTTTACTTACCCCAATATCCGTGAACATACGCTGTAATTTCGAAGTATATTCAAAGCCGCAGACATCTTTTAATTTGGCAATCATTTGTGCTTCTGCATCTTCACTAGCACTCGTTTGAAACAATAGCCTTTTGGCTAGCATTTTAGAATAAAATTTTTGAAATACATCTCGGTCCTCAATGTATTTAAATACGATCATAATAGAATTCATGACATCTTCCAATTCACCTTCTTCAGGATTTTTAGCACTCTTTTTTAAAAGTGTATCCGCATACTTGGCCAACAATTCTGGACTTTTACTCGACCCACTTTTACTTACACTGTTACGATTGATATATTCTCGACAAGCTTTATCTAAAGCTGCAGCAAACCCTGGATCATTTTGAAAGGCCACTTGTACCCATCCTGCATATTTCTTATGTACTTCTAACAACGCATCAATGTATTGATTTGCTTCAATGGTATCTACATCCATTTTATCAATCGCGGCCAACCCCATTTGACGTACGTGATTCTCTAGTTTCACCCTTAACGGTTCCAAAATTTCTGGTACACGGTTCAATAAGGAATACATACGATGTAAATCATCTACTTTATCTTCTTTCAATAAACTTTGAAAAGATTCAGCAAATATTACTTTATGCTCTTTGATCAAGCAAGTTTCACATAGTGCGATCAAAGCTTGCCCTGTTGATGCATGCAAATATTTTTCAACACGTTCTGCTTCTTCGGCTAATCGATTTTGTGCTTTGATCACATAATCTGGGACACTTCGTTCCATTAAATACTCTCTAGACTCATTCCGATAAAATTTCGCAGTAAAAAAAAAAAAAAAATCTTCAAATTGAACTTTATAAACAGTTGGTGGAGGTGTAAGGGCATCTGAGGCTGTTTCTACAGTAGTATCTTTTTCCTCTAGATCGAGTACCACTAGATATCAAAATTTAAATTCAAATATTAATGGAAAATGTAAAAAGCGCCATTAACAATCTCCTTTTCATGTTTGAGGTATAAAATGGTAAAGTTTTTTTTTGTCTATGTTTATATCTTTAAAAAATAAAAAAAATAAAAAAAATAAAAAAAAATAAAAAAAAATTATATAAGATAAATGGATTAAAAGAAGGAGTAGGAAGGAATGAGTGAAAGATACAGGGAAGAGCTGAAATATAGCTACGAAGTAAATCTTCGTGATTCATTTTTTTTTATTTTTATAATTCTTCTGCGACCTTACTTTTCTCCATGATTTTCCCCTTACTCACATCCCACACCTCTTTAAAAACACACACGCAAAATAAAATAAAAATAGAAAATCTATTTTTCAACGTAAATGGATACTTAAAATTAGGAAGTTAAGAAAAAAATGCAAAAAAAAAAAAAACAAATACCGTAAGACTGAATAATAGACTTAATGAGAGCTGTATCGATAGTTTCGCCTTTTCTTTCCTTTTCAATCAACCTCAATATTGCTTTGGTCATAGATTCAGAGACTTTGTCAAACAAATGCTCACGCCAAACTAAAAGAGCTAACTACAAAGAGATATGTAAGATAAATTCAAGATTTTTGGTTTCGGTTTTTTTGAAAATTCATAATTTAAAAGTCAATAAAATGGATAAAAGTGGAAAGGGTCAAAAAAAGTTGATAGAATGGAAAGAATATATATAGATATATATCTAATCTTACCGTATAAATACGATAACCTTGAGATTTATATTTCTCTTTTTGCTGGTTCACCCAATATCTGTTTAAATAACGAAATAAATGATCAAAAAATTTTGCAGCTTCTGTAAACCTAGCCCACTGGGTTACATAATAAGTAAGTAGATTCAAGTCCATATAGTCTTGACATTCCTAGATAAAAGGTTTCCGAAAGAATTGAATGAGAAATGCATGAATTCAGTGAAAGAAAGAGAAATATTAAAGAAATTTAAAAGAAAAAAGAGAGAAAGAGACATAGAGACACAGAGAGAGAACTATTGATAATGAAATATCGATGAAAGAAGATTTTATCAAAGAAGTGCATATGAATATTTGAAATAAGAGTAGAACTGAAACTTTAAGATGGTAAAGGGAATGAGGTTTTTCTTTTTCTTTTTATTTTTTTCAAATCACCAAGCAAAGTAAAGAAAATAAGGATAGGATAAGGAGGTCTTTAAGAAAGATGATAATTACATGATGTAGACTTTTAACAAATTGCACTAAAAGTTCCCTCAAATGAGAATAAAGTTCGAGTCCAATTAAAGAGGGTCCATCTAAGATATATAAAAATAAATAAATAATGAAAATAGAAATTAATATAAAGATGTCAAAAATCGGTGAGTAAAAATAGTACTTTTTTTTGAAAAACTTTAACCATAAGTTCAACGAATAAATCAAAAATTTGAAAAATTCAAATATTTTTTTTAGTGAAGATATGACACACATCGTAAAGAGTTAAAAGAAATGAAAAGGATGATAAGAAAGGAAGTGACTAAAAATGAAAAAAAAAAAAATGAAAAAAAAAAAATGAAAAAAAGTAGATTAGGAGTAATGTAGGTATAAAAATGTATATATATAACGTGTGGAAAAGTATAAAAACCATTGCTATGAGTCGAAATGCTGCTAGCTGGTCTAGAGGTACAGTAATTATAAACGGTGCTACATAAATAAATAAATAAAAAGAAAAATTGAGAAGATTTTTATGTGTAGAAAAAAATGAAAAATGAAAAATCGAATATTTTTTCAAGGAAGAGCAAATAAACCATCAAAGTGTGCATACTCAAAACACTCATTTATTGATTTAACAGTCATTTCTGTTAAGTTTGGACAAAAATAAAAATGAAAATGAAAATTAAAAAAAAAATTAAAAAAAAAAAAAATTTAAGTACGTGTAAATATCCATGTAGCAAGCAATACTGATCCCATCATTAGGATGCTTTAGAATGTTATTCAAAGTGTTTTCTAAATGTCGCCAAACATTAATAAAATCTTCTGAATGAAACGTTGTAGAATTAGCAGATTCCATGGCTAAAGTATAAATAAAACCAAAATCAATTAAGAAGGGTTCTAGACGAAGAGTATCTTTTCTTCCTAAATAAAGAAAATCTAAAGTTAAAAATGAACGTATAGAAAAGATCAAGAAATGGATGTTTCTGAAATCAGAAGAAGAAAAAACAGATGTATAAAGAAAGAGCACATACACAAACACAGACAACAGGATGAAAAGCACTCGAAGACAAAATGTGTGTAGAGAAGAATGAAATGAATAAAACAGAATATGTAAAAATATAAGTAATTGAAATGAAAAAAAAAAAAAAAAAAGGAAGCAAGGGAAATTTGGTGAGAATTTGATTTTGATTTAGATTTTTTCAAGATAGATTAAATTCAAATATTCAAAGAAAAGGAAGAAAAGAGAAGGGAAAAATTGATCAAACCCTTTTCCTTTTCTTTTTTTTTTTTTCTTTTTCTTTTTTTTTTTTTAAATAAAATTTGCTACTTAGTTTTTTCTAGATTTTAAATGAATAAATTTGGAAAGGAATAAAGAGGACTATTTGGCGAAACTATTAAAAAAAAAAGAGAAATGGGAACTGTTGTAAATTATAAATTTTAATACTTTTTTAACTTTTCTGCTGAGAAAGGATTTTATAACTTGACTACCAAATGAAATACATTTCAAATAGTAAAACATCCGGGTTTTTTTTTTTTACTATACTCTACTTATCAAGAAGAAGAAGAAGAAGATGATGATGATGATTAGGAATGAGAATAATTTGTGTTTGAAAAGTTTTTCTTTTTTATTTATTTATTTATCTTGTGACATTAAAAAAAAAATAAAAAATAAAAAATGAACTAACAAAAAAAAACAACAACAACGAAGAATGGGAAGTATGGATAACAAACTAACTAGCCTCTCGATGAAGAGAATAGAATCTTCTCCGTCTACTCATGTACTCATTTTTGTTTAATATTTTATTTTATACTTTTTTTTTTTTAAAAAACTAATTTTTACAATTTTTGTTTGAAAAAGTCTAATAACACTAAAAAACTCCAGCATGAAGAAAGAAAGTGTTTCTCTCCTATTCACATTGAATTTTACCATAATGACTCGTCATTTGGAATTTTTCTTCTTATAACTTCAATAAACGATTCAAACTTTTTTTTTTGTTTCTTTGAGCTGAACAAGTTCTATGACAAATACATATATTTACGCGTTTCCCGAGGTTATTTAAATAAATAAATGTCCTTGTTTTTTAGAAAGAAACTTCATAACCCAATTACATACATTCTTCGTCAATGAAAAAAGTCCAAAATTTTCATTTGCATAATATTTGTTCTAATGAGGTTTCAAAATTAGAATTGTTTAACCCTATTTTAAAGTGGTTTCTTTTTACTTTTTTCCATTAACAAACTTATCCCTTATCCCTTCAAAAATTTTGTTCATGATTCCAATCTATAGAGAAGTAATTCTTTAATTTTCTTTTTTTTTTTTGATTGTGTGTGTATACATGAAAAATAGAGAGAGAAATATTACTTTAGTTCATGAAGATTTTTAATGCTTAAGTGAATTGACTGATAAATTTAGGTTTCTTTTCAAAAAGCTATGAATTTAAAACATCATAAAGAGATCTTTTTTTTTTTTTTTTTTTTTTTTTAAATTCTCCAAAATATACTTAACTTTAAAATTTTCTGATTTTTGTTTGTCCAGGGCATTCACCAGATTTAGAACAAAAATACGTTCATTTAGATCTTTTTGATGATAAACCAAAGTTTTTAGAGATAAAACCAGAAAATTCTACATTTTTTAAAGCCAAGAAACTAAGAAAAATCTCCATACTGATTAATATTTAACTAATACAATTAGTAGTTTAATATATATAAACACGAAAGTAGTTAAAAATTGTGGGCGATTCTTTTTTGTCCTTGATATGCAAAAAAAATGTAAATGGTGAGCTATAAATAAAAAATTTAAGTTTAGACTTATCCGTTCATTTACTTTTTTTTAGAGAACTTTAAATTACCTCAGCTTAAATCTAAATATTCTATGAGAAAAATACGTAGTTTAATTATTTTTTCAAAAGCACCAATCTATTTCAATGAAGTTTGATGTTTTCAATGAGGTTTATTAAAATATTCACATTTATCAAATACGTTATTTATGATAAGGTCGTTTACAACATATGTATACCTACACTTGATATTTATTTCAATTACTTTACCACGGAATTAATAATAAAGTTGATTTTTATTTTTATTTTTACTATCTGTATTATGATATTATATTGCATTTTACTCCAGTATAAACCAAATGCAGGAGACGCGAAAAAACTAAAATTAAATCCACTCGCACTTCTCCTAAACATATATTTGCTTTTTACGCCATTTTCATTTCTCAAGTCTACCTCTGATTCCATTTTACCCATTTCGCTTATAAATGAAGCCTACTGCGGCGTTAATAAAAAGGTAAATTAAGTTTAAATGCTTTCTCATA
>JADGJU010000278.1:0-12000 GCA_026937265.1 Coelomomyces lativittatus
AAAAAAAATCAATGTATTCGTTTTAAATATTCAATGAATCGTTCATATTTTTATTTTCATACTTAACTGTGATTCTAGGGATGACTTAACAGACACCACCCAAATTCTTGAACCTTTATCCACAAACGCACGGATCCAATACATTCGAGTCAAACCCATCTGGCCTACGTCTGCGCGTGATTTAGTGGTCTTAGCCTGTTGGCAACAAGTCACCCAAGATCAATGGATGACATGCACCACCTCCATTGAGCATCCACTCATGCCGATTCAAAAAAACATTGTACGGATGCATGCAGAATGTGCGGGGCAATGGTGTGAACGCATCACGGTGTTTGGAAAAGAAAAAACAAAGGTCTTTCAATTGGTCGATGGAAATCCAGGTGGATGGATTCCAAAAAGTATTTTGACCATGGGTATGTAGGATATTGAAAAGATTAGAAGAAGAAGAAGAAGAAAAAAAAAAAAAAAAGTGTCTAACCTTTCGTTCTTGTTCTTTCATTTTTTAGTTGCCACCAAAGCCCTTCCCGACTCATTTCTTCGTGTCCAATCCTTAGTGAAACAACTCCCGCTATCTACACACTCAAAATACTTCCCTACCACCGAGTGTGTTCCATTCATTCCTTCGATCACCCTCACCTCTACTTCCTCCCCTACTTTACCTATGTCTACCACCACCACCACCACCACCACCACGGTCTCTTCCTCTTCCTCCATTTCCTACCAAGACCATCCTCCTCCTACGGATCCTGACACTCAAACTCCTCCATTCTTCTCCTCCCCCCCTCCTTTGCATGTTGCTTCCCCTCGATCTCGATCTCGATTTCCTTTCATGAGGTCCTTGTTCCCTCCCATGGTACGTCGTTGTATGAAGTATGCTTCACCGATCCTCTTCGGACTGGCGTTGATGATGTTTTTAGCACAGCGTCGTCAACCTGGACATTTTGGAGGGTTTAGGAAATTGATTCATCATGTTTTACTGCGTTGGGTAAGAAAGGTTTGAAAAGTTCATGTTCATTATTTTTTATTTAAAAAAAAAAAAAAAAAAAAAAAAGGATGTGTCAAAAAGAGTGTTTTGTAATGAAGTACGACAATGTACATACATGCCTCTCCTTTTACTTTTTATAAGGGGAATTCCACAGATGTCAAGGAGAGTGATGGGATGTATTTTATTTATTTATTTACATTCATAGAAATCGTCTGCCAACTTTACTCATGATGGTTCCTTACCCTCCTCTCCTCTTTCATTCACTTCAAATCCTACGACAAAAAAAAAAAAAAAAAAAGAATGATTCGTTTTAGTCTACTAGTTTCTTCTTCTTATTATTATGTAATAAAAAGAAAAGTCAGTAGAATTTCAATAGATTAAAGTCCCAGTGTAAATATAATTGACCAAGATACGTAAAAAAAGAATACTCTAATGAAATATATAGTCGTCTTTCTTATCTAATAAAATGAAAAACAAAAAAAAAACCGTTTTCCTTTTTTTAATTTAACACCCTTTCATGGCATCAATTAGAAGTCATAAGGAACAAAAAAAAAAAAAAAAAAAAAAAAAAATTAATGTAGGTTTATAGTTTTCAATCAGAAATCCAATGGCCTTTTAGAATTCATTTTAATGGCTTTTACTTAGGTTAACCTTAACACAGCTCCGATCCGTAGAAAGGAGAAATGCTTCAGGATTATTGTCTAAGAAACGTGCCCAATTCAACCTTGACCTTCTAACTGAATATCACTCAAGAGTAAAATCCATATAGAAATCTACACAAAATACATATATCATATATCAAACATGTGGAATCCTGCTTAGTAAACTTAAACGAATGTTTAAGCTACTAAACAAAGTGCCTGTGATCTTTATAGCCTCACGTGGCTCCCTGTTTTCGTTGCTCCATTAACAAAACTGGCCTCACGCGGTACCAGGGGATTTAAATATGATCATGGACATCCTGTCGATTCCTCAACAGGTACACCTAAGCACTCATAGAGAATGCACTATGGATTACCAACGTGATCTCAAAGGCAGGTCACTCTTTCCTTTCATTTCAAATTTCATACTTGAAACAAGGGATTTAAAATCTCCACATGGGTACATGTTATAGAAGGGTAATTCTATATGGGCAAAGGATTTTACTCTCAAATAATTTTTCTTATCAAAAGACGGCAAGAAGGAAGGGAATCAAACATACTTTTAAACAAAGTAAACGTAAGTATTAAAATAACAAAAGTGTACAATACTTTAGATTACATAGAAAACCGCCATCCAGAAGGACGACTTCATCATTAATTTTCTTTTCATTCGTCTACTTAAAACATTACATTTTTTTGTATAACGAAGAATAGTGGTGGTTCTCACTAATTCACATTAATCATAATATCCATTCGAATAAAGTGATTAATGATCAGCATATGAGTGACAGGCCGAGCGCGCTGAACCGCTATGACCCAACCATACCCTGCCAGCGGCCATGTTTGAACCCGAACGGGCACATGACTACCGACTTCAAATGCTAACTAGTACAGTTGGCATTAAACAGTCGAGCTAAAAATAATTAAAATAAACACCTTCCTTTCCGATATTTATTGATAAACATGAACGACGAATTTTTTCGGAATTTTTTTTTTTCAAATTTTTTTTGTAATGAGCATGTTTGCAATAAGAGTAATGAAAGAAATTTATTGATTTTTTTTTTTTTTTCTATTTAAAAATAAAACAAAAGATAAGTAGATCCGACGTCTACTTTTAATTTAAAAAAAAGAAAATGAAAAAAAAAAAGTGATGATAAGAGGGAAACTTTTTTACCAAGCTATTTGAAAATAAAAACATAATAAAATAGAATTATCATTTACAAAAAGTATTCAGCATATTGCATTGTATTAATTTTTGGCACATATACTATTTGAACTTCTATTTTCCATTCAAAACTAGAATTTAAATTAAACTAAATAATAATCATAGTAAAAGAAAAATTTATTAAAATAAAATAAAATATATACTTCAAAAAAAAAATATATATATATGCATGTATATATATGTTACAAAAATTAAGTGATCGTGGTCTTCACGTTCGCTGCAGCTAGTTGTGCACTTATATAATTTAATTCAGTATTGTACTGAGCTTGAACAGATCGTTTAATGCGCAACATCTCTTTAAATGTATCTTCATTTCCAAACTGCACTTCAAACGAATTCCATGCAGCCCAATAATTACCATGCATTCGTGGATCACAAAATTGACTTCCATGAGCAAATATAGCCCGTGCACGCTCTACTTCTCCCAACTTTACTTCTAAGTGAGCAAATGCCAATGCCCATTGTGGTGCATGTGAATCGGGTAATTGTGACAAAATACGTTCGTATACGTCTCGAGCTGCCACCAACCCAAAAAAATGGATTACTCTTGAAATATAATACGAGGACATATCAAAGCGTCGATCTAAAGGAACGTGATGTGTAGCACGTTCATAAATTCGCATGGCACGTCGTGCTAATCCATGTTCTTCTTCTACATGACCGTACACAACATAAATGGATGCACATAAGTCGGAAGGACACTGATCTAAAGCCATTTCAAACAGTTCTCTAGTACGTTCTAATTTCGCAGCTTGATATCGATCTAAAAACTTCGATAAATAGATATTCCACAATTCAAACGCAATAGGCCAGCCAAATAACTCGATCCCACGTTCATAGACTTTAAACGAAGCTTCAAAGTAATTTTTGGACTCTAAATATAAAGCATAATTGACGATGACTTGAGGAGTAGCAATCTTTAGATCTAAGATACTGTTATAAACTGTCTGGACCGATTCATGTGTTCCAAAGCATTCTTCCAAATCAACATAGTAATTCCACAAAGGTAAAGATTTGAAAAGTCGTTTTTGGGGAGATATTTTCTAAATTAATATTTTAAAAGTAAATTATTTATTCAATTGCTTTCGGATTAACTTTTAAGCAGGAAATAAAAAGGTTCAGAAAAAGTTATAGCAATGACAACAAAGAGATAGAAAAAAATAAAAAATAAAAAAATAAAATGAAGCATAAAGATTCTAAAAACCATAGAAAATTTCATAAAAATAGTAGAATTAAAAATAAAAAGAGTGAAAATACTACATACTTTATCAAAGAAATCTACATTTGTATTTGCTGGAATGGCTGTAGCACGACCAAGCAATTGAAGAGCCAATGAAACGTCACGGTGTTCTACAGCCATTTCCGCATAAGCAATCCAAACGTTCGTCAACTCTTTAATATTTTTAAAAGGCACGGAAATAGCATCTTCAAACACTTCAAATGCACGTTCTAGCCGATTTTCCGAAGAAAAATGTTTTGCAAATGCAATCCAAATTTCATCCAGATTTCCGGAAGCTTGTTTAGGCTGAATTGTTTTGAGGGCTTCTTCAAAAACAGATTCGACTTTCTTTGGATAATGCTGCTGATACAATGCTATTCGCTTCAACCATTCTTTTGCATTATGCGGATTTTGACGTAATTTTACTTCGTTCACTAAAAATGGACGTTCCTCCATGATTTTCTCTAAACGAAGTAATCGAAGATCAATGTCTTTGACCAATGTATTATTTGAAGGTTGTTCAGAGACTTGCTTCATTTTTTCAACCAAAACAGATTCTTCAAATTCAATGTAAGTCTCAAACAGTTGTGCAAAGTCTCGCACAGATATCACACTACGGATGGCTTCATCAAAAACAGCACGAGAACGTTCTAAGCGGCCCTGCGTAATCCAATACCGTGCCAAAGCAGCCCAAAAGTGAGATGCATGATGTGGGAAATGGCGTAAACTTGATCGAAGTATGGTTTCGACTGACACTGATCTTAAGGATTCTGGATGTTCCACCGCTAAATTGCATAATTTTTCAAACATGTCATACGTAGATCGACCATGGTCAGAATACAATTGAATGGCACGTTGAAGTTGAATGGCAGCTTGATCATGTTTTTCTAATTTTAAAAGTAATTGAATATATGTTGATAGGCGACTTGGATCCATCTTTAAGATTTAAAACATTGAATTTAGAAATTAAAAAAAAAAAAAAAAGGCAATCCAAATTTTCATTAGATACTATGCATTTAGAAAATACGATATTAAATTTATCTGAAATAAGAAAAATGTTCATTATGAGCGCACATTCTTAAACAAATATACAAGTAGCAAAAGGGGAGCGAGAAGAGGAATTTTAATAAAAGAAAGAGTGAAAAAACCTACTTTTAAATGACGTTTATGAACGTGCACGGCCAAATGGCCACCCACAGATTCTGCCCAAGGTAAATAAAGCTCCCATATCCTGAAGTGTTGAGTGGTTGGTAGGGCTTGTAATGCATTATCAAAAGTTTGACGAATAAGTGAAACTTGAAAAGGTACATTCAACATGAGATGAGAAAGTAACTCTGTCCATAATCTAGGCATCTAACCATTAAAAGTCATTTGGGGGGGGGGAAAGAAAAAAGGGAAAAACAAGAAAACAAAGAAGAGAAAAAGGATTCAATAAATTCAATGAAAAAGACAAAGAAAAAGACAAATTTACTGGGGGGAGAGAGGGGGAATGAGAATTTTCGAAATCACAGTTAAAAAGTGATAGTACAAATTGGAGCAATAAGATGACCATACCTTATGCAAAATGAGTAAGGCTCGTTTAAATGCACCCGTAATTCTTGTTGCTTCTAAGTCTTTTTCAAGTCCTTTCATTTTTCGAATGCGTGTTTTACACCATTCCAGATAATGTTTCCAAAGTCGATATGAGCCAGGTAGCGTTTTCACGGCTCTTTCAAATAAAATTATATAATGTGATTCTGGAATACGATCCAAGTAACCCAATTTATGATCTAGGTAACGTAACCAAGGCCGAGTTGTATAGGGGTTTCGTATTAAATCATTTTCAAAAGCTATGTCATCTTCAATCTAAAAATAAAAATGAAAATGAAAAAAAGTGAGAAATTTCAAATATTTATGAGTTGGAATTTCATTTGCATAATTCGGGGCGATAGTGCGTTACTAGAGTGAAGTAAGGAGTATAAAAAGGAAAGAGACTATGGGGTTGGAGTTTTGACTATTCGAATGTGCATATCTAGAGTTATGTAAAAAAGTAAAATAAGTGGGAAAGTGAGGGGTTCGAAAATGTATTGGAGAACATACATACAATAGTATTAAGTGAAAGGGTTTTATCTTCCTGGTCGGAATTGAAGTTTAATTGCTGTAGAGCCGTTTCCATGATTATTATTTACCTAAAAAAAAAAAAAAAAAAAAAAACAATAGGAAGGGTTTACTTTTGAACCAAGTTAAAGTTGAACAGTCTGAAAAAGATTAGAAGTGAAGGTTGAAAAAAAAAAAAAAAAAAAAAAAAAAAGGAGAAAAAAACCTACACACCACACCACACACCACACACCACATACCTTTCACATACCAAACAATACATACACACCAAAGAACAACTTCAACTCATTTGAAAAAAAAACGGGAAAATAAGTGTAAAGTTGAAAATAACAAAGAAAAGGAAAAAAAAAAAAAAAAAAAAAAAAAAGAATACTGAAGAGTGCGTTTCTTTGAATGCCATTGGAAAACGGAGCCACTCTTTACACGTGATGTGCATGTCTAAGGGACGGGGATTCACTTGACTTCTTTTACTCACGTGATCTTGAAAGTTACTTTAATGTAAACTTCCTTGTTTTTAATTTTTTTTAATTTTATAGATTGAAAACAAACACCAGATTGATCCATTATCATTCCATTCAATTCCATTCAATTCCATTCAATTCAATTCAATTCCATAGTTCATTGCACATCAAAAACAACAACAACGCTATCTCACTCAATACTCCACTCTGTACTATTCATTACCAAATAAAAATAAAACAAATTAATAATTAACATTCTCGTCGGGTAGAGAAGCCCATACCTAATGGACTTCGCTAGGAAAAACAATGGTTCTATAGAAGAATTAGACGAAATTCTTATCAAAGCTTTAAATTTAAATGGCGACAATGGTTATTTACCATCGGAAGATTGTATCAAATTTAACATCTACCTTGATTGCTCTACTCTTTCGTTCACTACTAGTAAAGAAAATACTGTTGAGGACAAAGAATTATCTTGCACGCAAGACAAAAAAAAAATCAACGAAGACCTTTCTCAATCCGGTTCAACCTTTTCTTCAACTTTAGGTCAAGAATTACACTTGCTGCAGTCGTCCATTATAGATCACTGTAAAATTCTAACCAAAGATTATTTGTGGCACAAGGACCCTGTCTCTCTCCTATTCTCAGAACCAGGTGGCTATCGTTTTTTCTTTAACTTCAAAAAAAAAAAATCAATATAAAAATCCATGCGCTTAGAATTTGGAAAGAATAATTGAAAAAAAAAAAAAAAAAAAATTTAAAAATTGTAAAAAATTTAGCATGATTAATGGATAATAAAAATGAAGTTTTTTTTTTTTCAATAATGCTATCTTCTAACCTGATTCAGCAATACTCCCATCCATTCCATCAGTGCATGACTCTTCTAGTACTATTTTTCGGTTCGCTAAAGGGCATTGTTATTTCTCTGATAACATTAACGATGAGTGGTTTGTAGTACATATCTTAGTTGAACTTTCTAAAATATATCCGAATCTAGTGATTGAGTATGTATTTAAATGAGCTACAAAATTTCATTTCTTTGCTTTTGATATTTTTCTGACTTAACCGTTAACTTTATCTCTTTTTTATTACTTTAAAAAAAAATTGACGGTTTTTTTTTCTTACTTTTTTTAGAGCCCACGATTCCGACGGTCAATTTTTACTGATAGAGTGTGCAGAGCATTTGCCGTCTTGGTTGCAACCGGAAAATTCACTAAATAGGGTAAACTTTTATACTTATAGAATGAAATAAAATTAAATTTAAAATATCTTCGCACCCTTTTTTTCATTCTATAAACACTAATTTTTTTTTCATTCTTAAGGTATACATCTGTAACGGTCAACTTCATTTCATTCCATTTACACTTTCGAATGAAACACCTACTTTCGAAACGTCAGTAAAATTGATTTTAGATCAGACCCTTAGTACCCTTGCTTCTGACACCATTCAAACACATTTTCTTAACAAAATACGTCAGACTCAATCTGTGCCTTGCTTACATTGGGCTCGCGCAAGACTCTCTAGAGAAACTGCGGGCCTATTAACTCGTTGCCCACAATTGATTGCTCCTGTTGTGGAAGCGGTGTATACTCGTGATCCCATTGCCATGAAATTTTGCGAACGTATGATTCGGTTTACACCACATGCTGAAAACTTGGTAGATTGTAGTGTTTTATTTACAAGGTGTTTGTATGCTCAATTAGTATCCGTGCGATTTCCTCCTCCCGCTCCTTTTCTCTCGACATCCATCTCAACTCATGAGGAAGAGATAGGTATGAAACTTACGTGTGGACTTGAAATTTTGTTTCAGGACTCCATGTATCAAAAATCAGTTTGGTCTCATACACCCAGGTTTAGTTTAAAAGCACATTTAGATCGGTTACTTAGTTTGCCTCTCATTTCCGACTCCGAATTGAATCAAACGTCTCCTAACAACGAAAATTGGATGAAAGTTACAGAAGAAGATTTTCGAAATTGGAAAACCCCACTTTCATCCTCCGCAACCTTGGATGCTCAAAGAGAAAATTTAAAGAAAATCTTTGAAAAATTCGAAAAAGGTGAAAGTGGAGTAGATGGTATTGATTATTCAACGTATGTAGAGAAATGTGCACTTATTTAGAACCTTTCATTCATTCTTAAATCCTTTCTTTCCTATAGTAAGACGATTCCTTTCCTTTGTATTTGTTGACTGTTCAAAGTTTTAACTTTTTTTTTTTTTTCTTTTTTTGGTGGGGTATTTTTCTGCAACAAATTTGAAGTGAAGATGAGTCTTTGGAATCTTCAACATTTGAAGATGTTGACCTTTCAGACTCAAATCCTAATGAAAGGGAACACTTTTCAGACGTTAAAACTTTCGATGAAGGTCAATTTTTTCGGCTTTTCAATAACGAACGTGACCTCCCTTTTCAAGATCATGTGAAAAGGAGAATGGATAGTTTTCTAGAAACTGAAGAATCAGATTCAGTACAGGGTGAAAACAGTTCTAGTTTTGAATATTTTTCTGATTCCGAATTTATTGAAGAAGGGTTAAATGAAAATACTGATAGAAAAGAACTTGAACTTTTTTTTGAGAGTATGAAATCAGATACTGGCTCTGGTCCAGCTAGCGCACTTTTCAATTCTCTGCAACTTTGATTTTTTTTAAAGAAGCTAAGAAAATGTAAAGAAATTTTGGATATCATTTTGTATATAATAATTATAAAAATACACGAAACTCCACTAGTTTGTTTTCTTACTTAAATAAAATAAAAAAGCGCGTTCTATATTTTGAAAAAAAATTGTATCAATTCCATAAAATAAAGCCAAGAAAGAAAAAAAAAAAAATCTGAGAATTGTAGTTTGTTTTAATTCCTAATCCATCCTTATTTTTTTTTTTTTGAAGTTTTTAAAATTTATCTTCTTTTTTTTTTCTCCTTTTTCGCCTTCTTGAAATCTAATTTTAAACAGATGAATCAAAATGAAGATACTTACTCCACATTGGTTCAAATCCAAAGACTCGCGCAAAATGGTATAAACACTTAAATGTTTTAAGGCCTTTTTTTTTTTTTGGTCTATTTTCAAGTGGAAAAAGTGCAAAAATTTTGGAGAGTACAAATTGAGGGGGGCAAGAAACAAAAATTGAAAAAGACCCTATCGTCACAAAAAAGATTTCGTAGGTTTTTTAATACTAAAGCAACTTTATACGTTATTCATTTTGTTATTATCTGTTTTTAACTTCTGTTTTAGCACACGAACAAGTTAGAATTTTGAAAGCCAGATGCACTTCCCTGGAGGCTGAAAAGGAATCATTAAAAAAACATGTTGCGCTGCTCTTTCTTTTCTTCATATATTTTTACCCTCTACCTCGACTTATCTCTCTCTCTCATCTTTTCCTGTTTAAAATATTTTCTTTTATTGATATCTTGAAGAATTCTTTGTCTAATGAAGAAAAATTAAGAGATGAATACTCGCATAGAATTTAACTTGGTTTAACTTCTATTCAAATCATGAATTTTATTTTAAAAAAAAAAACTTTGTTTTATCCTAGATTGAAGTACTGCAAGTCGACAACAATTTGAATCTTCAGAGAATTGCTGAGAAGGATGAAGCTCTTGAAACCATTTCTGAATGTAGTTCATTTTACGTGTTTCTCTTATTTATACCTTAACGATGAATTGAAAAAGAGTGGTCACCCATCCAAAAAAGACCCTGCTCTGTCCACTTACTTCCATTAACATAAGTCACAATAGGATTAATAGAAGTAATTTTATTTTTTTCTAAATTAGCTGTTCAAAAAGCTGTCACCGAATTCATAGAGTTAAGGACCCGATTTGAAAAAACGGTTGCAGAAAATGAACGCTTAAGTTCAGAACTGTTGTTAACAAACAATCGATTTAAACTCTACGAAGCCTTGATCCCTGCCCATCAAAGTCTAACTTCTCTATGTCCACCTATGTACCTATCGCATGAAAACCTTGAAAAAGAAAGGGTACGTAGTTAGTTTCTTTAAAAAAAATTTCTCAATAATTCATTAAAGTTGCACTTAGATAAATGATAAGAATTGAAAAGGTAGCCAGAATAAAAGTAAAGTGAAATAAAGGAATCCTAGGCTTTTTATCAGGGCATTAAAAATGATTGTTGTATGATTACTTCAATAGGAAAAACTATCAATGTTGGGGGAATCACATTTAACTCCGCCTGCTTCCGCTCCTCCCCGTATGGTTCTCCTGGATACAGGTATATCTATCATCTCTTTCTTCATTTCTTTATCTCTTAGGTAATAATGTAGAAAGTATTTTTTATATAGTTGCTAATTCTCTCTTTAAAAAAAAAAAAAAATCCTATTATAATTCGTTTATGTCCCCAGACGTGACCGCTCATTCGCAGAGCCCAAAAGTGTGTATATATATATGCATTTACACTTCTCCTTTTTTATTTCTACCCAACGTTCAATATAGAGTATAGTGCTCTTAAATTCACTGTTCATTGATCGCACAGATTTTTTATAGCATGTAACCTTCATCACTACTTTCTTTCTTTTTTTTTTTTGTTTTTGGTCATAACTAATAATTTGTGATATTGAATGAACAGGGCAATATATCCAAACACAATGCACAGTCCAGAAGGAATACATTAGCCATGCAAAGCATAAGACTAGCGAGCCCTAAAGACTTAAATGTACTTTTCCATAAATTAGAGGCAGATTTGGCATCTATTCAAACTCGATCAACAGAAACTAGAAATTTCGGGGCATAAAGTAAAGAAAAAGGGAAAAAAAAAATTGTTTCAATGTATTTTCATAGGTTTAAAATTTATCATTTGTTATTATATCAGAATGATGGTTTTATAGATGCCGAATGTACATTCAAACATATGCAAGGCTTTTTATTTTAACAGGAATCCCTCATCACCATGGTTCTATTGGTAATGAAAATGACTGAATTTTTTAGTTTACTCAATTATTATTGGTGTATTGCATCATTTATTCATTTATCAAAAAGGATATTTTCTTTTTCTTTTTCTTTTTCCTATTTGTAAATACGATGAATCGACTTAGATAAAGAGGAACTCACTTTTTATTACCTTTGAAGTTAACTTGAGCAAATCATATGAAGAGGACTACTTTAAATTAACTTCGCCTAATCCATAGCTGGTTCATAAACAAAAAAAGCTTATCTAATAATGACTCATACCATTTAAAAGTCAGAAAACTTATTATGTGTAGACACGGTTGTACTTTACATTGCTCTTCGACCCTTATCAAATTTCATCTCTCTTTTAGCTTGACAGAGCATGGGGTCTATAGCCTTCAAAGTTGAGGAGACATTTTAGTAACGTGAGTCAATTCAAATTGATATTTTTTCCTATTGAAGTAATCATACAACAATCATTT
>JADGJU010000279.1:0-11976 GCA_026937265.1 Coelomomyces lativittatus
TTTAAAAAAAAAAAAAAAAAAAAATGATGAATGTTCTATTGATTTATTTGTAGATTATTCCACCTCCATTGTCCCAACTCATGGAAATGGGGTTTCCAATGGAAGAAGCTCAAATCGCGTTGTATTTAAACAAAAATCAAGTGGACCCAGCATTGCAAATGTTATTAGAAACCCCTGAGGTGATTCATCGACACTTAATCTCCCCCACCACCCCCACTTCACACCCAGCCCAAACGTCGTTCTTCACCTCCTCTCCACCGTTGACGCCCACCTCTTCACGTCCTCGGCATTCTTCCGCCTCGTATTCTCCAGACCCGACTACCCCACGTTCCGGTCTTCATGCCCTACCAAGGATGGACGACCGTCCACGGTCCACTTCCACTTCCACTTCCACTTCGTCGTCGTCGTCCTCCTCTTCTCGTCCGTTTTCCTTACCGAAAACCTTCATGCAAGGTAAATTGGCACAATGGTGGTCCAGTACTTTACAAAGTCCCACCCACCCCTCTACCGTGTCTCCTTCCACGTCGTCGTTAGGGAGGACGGGTTCCCTTCCCCCCAAATCACGTTCGTTCGATCCCCTGCCTTTCCCATCCAAGCGCTCTCGCTGGACACCTCAATGGGCGACGTACGTGATGGTGGTCGGTACCCAACGACAACAACGGTTTGAATTGACGTTACTGTGTCATCCCGATCCTTTCCACTTACTGAAATCCCTCTCCCACGGGGTCCCGTTCATGAAAGAAACGACCTCCGAGCCTGAACCCACAACAAAAACGAAAAAAAACGAACTTAAGTCATCGGGTCATGGAACGACCGTACTTCCATTCAAAAGCAACCGGTTTCATCCAGTCCGTGTGTTCGTTCATTATTTTCCTACCCTATCTTCGTATCATGCATGGACCTCTTCGACGTCGACTTCGACTTCGACCACGGCCACGGCCACGGCCACGACCACTGCATCCACCCAGTTCCATGAAACCTCTCCATCTCACTCACGAGAGAGGGCATGGTTATTGAAACAAGATAAACCCAAAGAAAAGGTAGAAGAAGAAGAAGAAGAAGACCAAGACGAAGACGAAGAAGGCGATTGGTTGTTTCAAGATGTCTTATGGAAAGAGCTGTCCACTGGGTCTCCTCTTTCTTCTTTATCTTCTTCTTCTTCTCTTTTTCCATCTCTGAAGAAAGAAACACCCCTTTCCCACTCGTCTTCTTCGTCTACTTTCCTTCAACCCCTTCCTACGTATGCATGTCTTCGTCATCCTCTATGTTGGGATCATCAAGTCAGTTTAACACCCGTGATAGGTCCCACTCAGTTCCATGAGGTCATGATGTCCATGCTGTTACGTTACGGTGAAGAAGGCGGGGTTGTTCCACCACACGGTCATCCCCATCTCCCTTCTACCTCTTTCAATTTGGCTTGGACCGTCCCGTTACTGGATCTTCAAGAAGTGGAAAAGACCTTAAAAATCCTACGTGCTTGTTGGACGACGTACACACGATGGAATGTTCCACTCCAAAACAAATCTAAAACGAAAACCAAAATGAAAATGAAAATGAAAATGAAAATGAAATCCAAACTTCACCATGAACTGGTGGTTCCTTTATCTACCTCCTCCACCTTGACTTCATCCTCGATTCCATTTCAAAGAAATGACTTCAAAAACAACCACGGTTTAAAAAAGAAAACAAACCCCCTTCCTACCACCAAAACAAAAGTCACAAAGGATGAAGAGAAAGGAACGGAAACAGAGGAAGTGAAGAATACCCCCCGGTTGTCACGTGTAGTTGAAGAAGTCCACGAAATAGACGACGACGACGACGACGACGAAGAAGAAGAAGAAGAAACCACGAAAAAACAAAAAGGGACCCTTAGGATGAACGAAGAAGACGTTACGACCAAGGGAAGGGTAGGTCCACATGTCTTAGTCTGTTTACCTTCTCAATTTGAAAAAGTCCAGTCTTTGATTCAAACCGTGTTTAAAACCTCGTTTCAAACTCAACCCTAAACGAACAATGTTCATCGTCTTTTCTTTTCTTTTCTTTTTTTTTTGATTTGATTTGATTTGATTTGATTCAAGTGTAAATGCATAGAAATCTGTACAGAAATAAATGGTTAAATTCAAAATGAAAATGAAAATGAAAATGAAAATAAAAGTTTTTATTGCCTTTTTTTTCGTACTGAAAGTATCCAGAGACAGCGTGTCCGAGTGGTCTAAGGAGATTGACTAGAAATCAATTACGCTTTGCGTGCACAGGTTCGAATCCTGTCGCTGTCGGATTTTTTACTTTTAGATATTTATTTTTTTTTTATTTTTAAAAGGTGGAGAAGAAGAAGACGTGAACTCCATTTTTTTTAGAGATCTAAATACAAAAAAAAAGTGGAAGGAATCCACTTTTTTTTTTTTTAAATTAAATTGAATTGAATTTTATTTTCTTTTATTTACTCAAAAAGAAAAAAAAAAAATAAAAAAAATTAAAAGGGGGGAGGAGTTATGTCTTCATTTTTTGGTTTAGTTCAGACTTTTCTTTTTGTTCATGGAGAAAAGGAACCAACGGATGTATCAGCGCTTCTAAAGAGTTTAACTTTTCAACTCAAAGACTTCTTCTCTTCACCTTGGGTCACTTCGTTGTATCAATGGATGAAAACCAATCCATTAGAAGAGTATTCCCTTCATCGGTTGGGAATGGAAGGAAGAGGAGGAGGAGGAATCGTTGTCATTGCTTTTTTAACAATGGTTGTACTAGGACTCATGACTTGGATGGTAAAGTGGATAAGAAGCATTCACGGTGGTACCAACGATGATCAACAAACACGAAAAATAAAGGAATTCCATTTCAACCCCATAAAAGCGAAGAAGAAAAAAAAGATCAAAGATACCCCCTTTCGATTCACAAACACTTCTTCGTCACTGAACCAAGTGGTACTGTTAGGTCCATCCCACAGTGGGAAAACACCTTTGCTTTATGCTCTTCGTTATGGACACTTTCCTATCACCCCTTGTGTGACCACCCTCTTACCTACGTTCATGTCACACCCTGACAAAGGTATCAACTACGTTGAAATCCCTGGACATCAGTTCACTTCCTTACCTACCTCAACCCTTCTTCCTACAGCCTCAAAGACTTTCACTTCCACTTTCCTTGCTTCGTTTCCCTTTTTTTCTTCGTCTTGGTCTACTCCATCCGGGACTTCAACAACAACAACAACAACAACAACACCCCTCACCCCGTTACGTAAAAAAAATAATGGAAGAAGTACTGTTGGTTCCCTTCCTACTTCAATGATTTCGTTAACATCTCCACTTGAACTTCAACCCGATGTACTCTTATGGGTCTTTTCGTTTCCGTTGACTTTACGTCCATGCCATGCCTTGTTGGAGTATTTGACCGTGACATGGATGACGAAAAGTGATGTCACGTTATGTCCTGCATTACTCATTGTCACTGTTTCCAACGCCACCTTCTTCTCCTCCTCCTCCTCCTCCTCCATGGTTCATGAAAATAGGAAAGACTCAGAAAAGGAAAGTCAAGAGGTATGGAACGAAGCCATCCTCACGTATTTCAAAAACAAATCCACCACCTTGGCTTCGATGAAAAAGACCCCCCACCGGACATCGTCATTGACTTTACCGAACGAGGAGGATCCTCATGCTCATTCACTTTCCACTTGGTTACGTGATGTACCTAACGTCAAGGTGCATTTAGATACTGGAGAAGGACTTCAGTGGGTGAAGGAGTGGATAGAAAAGCAACTTCACATCGATGGATCCAATTAAAAAGAGGAGAGACATCGGAGACTTGCATTCCCTCATCTTTTAAAAAAAAAAAAAAAATCATCATCATCATCATCAAGAAGAAGAACAGACAAAAGAGGGGAGGGTTTAGATGGTTAAGTAAAAAAAAAATCATGATAATTATTCTTTTCCTTTTATGATTTTTGTTACCTACACACTTGAAAATCGGAATAAATCATCACCTTTTTCATTTTTAAAGTGGACTGTTACGACAGAACACAAACATTACTTCAGAAAAGAAATCTGGACGGTTTGCTTTCTTTTGCAATGAGGAAATGGAAAATGCTGAAAAAAAAAAAAAAAAAAAAAAAAAAATTTTTTTTTTTTTTTTTGAACACAGAACTAAATTCGTGGTGAGTCAACTTTGACCTAGTCTTCGTTTCAGTATGATGTTAGGAGACAACTTCACCGCCACTTCTACCACTTCGTTACCCTTATCTCATGATCCATCGCAACATGTGTCCGGTCCCTTTCTTCTATTTCGTGGCACTTTTGAAAACATCCATCTCTACTCACTCTTACTGGTGTACCCACCTTCCATGCTGTCACTTACCCCTGTGTTATCCCTTCTTTCTCATGGAACTTTACAATCCATCGTGAAATTGGACACGGTCTTTCATTTTACTTTCTGGAGATTGACCTTCTCCATTCCTGTATCACCCGACGTACAATGCATCACGTACCAGGTGGACGCCCTGCCATCGTTTACGTTTTATGTTCCAGGCGAACACCAAGCTTGGAGATTTGTCTTTTATTCATGCAATGGCTTAAGTTTGGATGTGGCTGAACCACGGAAACAGAAATATAATGGGATTCAACCGTTATGGAACGCGGTGTGGAAGGAACATCTTGCGCAACCCATTCATTTACTCATTGGAGGAGGGGATCAGTTGTATTTTGATGCGGTCTTTGAAGTGGTGCCTGGGTTGAACACATGGGCTCGCATGCCATCCAATCCTCAACGCAAAGAAGTGCCCTTTGATGAAGAAATGGAACGTGGGGTGGCTTGGTTTTACTTGAACCATTACTTGCATGGGTTCATGGAAGGGGTCTTGGCTCACGTGCTTCGGTCCATTCCTTCTTGCATGTCATGGGATGACCACGATATTTTCGATGGATGGGGATCCTATCCCGATTACTTGCATCAATCCTTGGTGTTTCAAGGCATCTTTCATGCGGCGTTACGCTTTTACTTGTTGTTTCAACATCACACCACACCCTTGTTGGCCAACGCCGATGGCTACCTGGGTCATCCTGGCTTTCATCGAGTGGTCCAATGTGGGGCCTCCATGGCCTTGCTTTTACCCGACACACGGACCGAACGTACCTTAGACACCGTGGTGACTTCGTTTTCTTGGGACGCTATGTTTCATGCACTGCATCACTTACCTACGTCGTCGTTACGTCATGTGTTGTTGGTGGCTCCGGTCCCCATGGTGTACCCTCCTTCGTCGGCGGATCCGTTGGTGAATGCATTAGGCACGTCGGTGCGAGCGGTGTCGTCGATGGTGCATTCGATAGGGAAACTGTTCAATGAGAACGTGACGTTGAATGCGTCGTTGATAGGGTCGCCGTTGTACAAGTCGGCGGTGAATCGGTTTGGGGAACCGGAACTGTTGGATGATTTACGTGACCATTGGACCCATGGTACCCATGTGGAAGAAAAGCAACGGGTGTTGCTTCGTTTGGTGTCATGGGCTCAACAGCATCGAGGTAGGGTGACCGTGCTTTCAGGAGACGTCCACTTGGCCACCGTCGGGCTCACGTACGCCTCCCACCATCGACATGACCCCCACCAGTTCCTTCCCTTCGACCCTTGTGGCATGTTCCAGATCGTCTCCTCCGCCATCGCAAACGTCCCTCCTCCTCCGTTGGTGGCCTCCGGGTTGTCTAGAAACTTAAAGGAAATGAAACTCGACGACGGTATTTTGGAACGCATGTTGGAGATCTTCAAAGTCCTTCCGGATGGTCAAGTGAACCCGACCCCTTGTTTTTTAAGAAGACGCAATTTCGCTCTGGGTCAAGTGGACGAGCATGAAATGCGAATTTGGATTTGTGCGGAAAAAGTCAAAGGGGATTTAAATGGTGAAACCATGAAGTATTTAATCCATGTACCTGACCTTCAATGATTGGATCGATCCCCACAGGGAAGGAAAGGGGCGAGGGGGGTGTTTATTTTTCTACTCACCATTATTTTTTTTTTAAACTACTTTCTTTTCATTTACTTACCTTTGTTAAGAAAAAGCACCCTTCCCCATGAAGAGAAGAAGTAGCGTCTATTAGCGAGTATATAAAGTAAAGTAGATGGTCTCTTTATCAACTATAAAAGCATTGAGATTTATTTTTTTTTTTTTTTTTTGCATCGTTACCTTGCAATTGTTTCTTTCTTTTTTATTTATCACTATGTATACTTGATGATCAAGAATTTCTTATTAGACTACCTAAACTCGATTTTCTTTTTTTTTTGTGTTTGAAGTGAGAAATGGGAAGGATTTATTTTTGACTCTCTAATTTTTCTTAGCACCGAAAATAAAAATGGTATTCATAACGTTTGTTATTTTGGAATTCTATTTTTAATTGTTTGCCTCTTTTCAAAAAAAAAAAAAAAAAAATCAAAGGACGCACAGGTAGCTCTCTGAAATTACCATTTTTTTTTTTTCCCTTTCTGAAATACTTTACGCGACTAAAAGTTAAAAAAAATAAAGTGGATTTTTATTAATAAAATATTGTTAAAATTTACATGCATAGGTAACGAAAATCCTGTTACAAAGAAAGAAGTTAAGAATACACTTATCTAAAGCCATGGCACTGATGGCACAATCATCACACTCATAAAAAAATTAAAATTAAAACTTATCCCTGTTGGATAACTAAAGAGAGAGAGAGAGAGAGAGAAAGTGTCTTTTTAATCAATAAAGAGTCGTTTATTCTCGTTTATTTTCTTTTTCTTTTTTTTTTGGGCGGTAAAGTCACATCGAAACGAAAATAAATAAACACATAAAACCTTTTGATACATTTCATACAATAAAACTGTTTAAGCTTCGAGAGGAGCTATTTAAAAAAAAAAAAAAAAAAAAAAGTTTAAAGTTAGAAGGAGATGAATTTTTTTCATGACTTTTATGTAACTATAGAGCAAGCATTGAGTATAAATCTACGTTCCATTCCATTGATTTTCATGAAGTAGAAGAAATAAAACTACAAAGGAAACCATGGTGTTTGCATGTAAAAAAAAATAAAACTAAAACTAAAAATACACAATGAAACTTGGAGTAGTCCACTCTACCTTCTTTTGAAGGTTGCTTTTCTTCTTCTCTCCGTGGAGTTGAAGGTTCTTGAATTGGAACTTGAGGGAAAGAAATGGGTACAGGTGGTAAACGCTCTTCTAGGTCTTTCACTTGTAACTGTTCCAACTCTTTGCTTAATTCCCATTCTTCTTCTTGGTTACTATTGAATTGCTCTAATTGATGATTGAATTCCTACGAATAGTTTTTTTTTTTTTTTTTTTTTTTTTTGTTGTTGTTGTTTTCCATTTGAAATCATGTATAGATAAATATCAAAGTGAAATGAAAATGAAAAATGAAGAGACCAGGGTTGATTGCTGAACCTTGAATGATGGTTTGAATTTAGTGGAATATGAAAAAAAAAAAAAAAAAATTAAAAATCCATTGATCTGGGATGTACCTCTTGATACAATTTGGCTTCTTCTGTTTCTTCTAATAACAATTGAACTTTTTCAAGTGGCATTGTTTGGTTTAACTCTTTTAAGGCTTGATTACTAAGTGCCAAACTTTGAATGACGTTTTGTTGGATCACTGCATTTTCTATGGTAAGTGCCTTTAGAACGAAAAAAAAGACAAGTAAAGGGAAGTTAAAAACTTAAGAAGTAAGTTATTGTTTACTTCGCCTTCTTCTTAAAGGGTGAATGACAACATAAGAAGCAAATTGTGACTAAAAACAACCCCAACCGTGGTTACATTGGATAAATGTTTTTTTTTACTAAAATTTAAAGTAAAAAAAATTCAGCACTTGTACCATTTTCTCCAAGTTGTCTAATTGACCCTCTGTGGTTTGTATTAAATGTACTAGATATCCTTTTCTTTTTAAAGACTGTTTCGCTTTAAAAAGGTTTTTTTCTTGGCTGTATCGAATGGCATTTTTCTTTTCGTTTTCGATACTTTTTTGCAACTAGATAAGTATCAAGGCATCAAGGTACAAAGAAAGGGGTAATGTCTAAGGAAAAATAAATAAATTCATGAATAACCATGACAAGAATTTTCGTTGTGTGTTCGCATATTCATTCATTCTCTTTGAATAGATCCATGCGTGTTGAATTTGTTTCTTTTTCTAATCTCTAACACAGCTAAGTCTACCGAAAAAAAGTAGGAGATTCAATCATAAAGACGAGAAAAAAAAAAAAAAAAAAAAAAAAAAAGTAATCCAGCAACATGGATGGGAGAGAATACACATCAAAGTACTTGAAGTTGATATTTTTTTAATAAATCGCGTTGTCTTTTCAATTCGAATACCGCTTTGTCATGATTCGTTACGTTTGGTTTAGAGCTGAAGAGTCCCATTTTTTTTTTTTTAAGTAGGTGGACTAGAGTAAAAAGAAAACTTAAATTCTTAAATAAAATTGTTAATTAAACCAAAATAAAAAAAAAAACGGTAGAGTAAGAAATAAAATGGGAAGAGAAGAGAAAATAGCCTTGCTTAGGGAAAGAAAGAGGCATGATATCTTTTCTAGAACAAAGCGTCAATCATTAACTAAAGAAAATACGAATCAAGGTGAAGAAAGGAGGAATATTCATGCGAAAAAGAAGCCCAGTCTCTCTCTCTCTCTCTTGTCCTTTTGCTGAGCTTTCACTTCCAAAAAAAGAGGACAGAAAGAACTTTGAACGAATTTTTTCGGTATTAAAAAAAAAAAAAAAAAACAGCAGCAGCATTGAAAATGTTGATCTATTATCCCATTCAAAGACCTCTCTAACCTTTTCATCGGGCGTAGGTCTCCCTTTTCTTTCATTTGAGGATCATAGAAGATCAGGGACACTTTTAACAACTTGAAAAATAATCAATGAACATCTCTTCTCAAGTATCTACATATAGATATGGATATGGATCTTTTGCAGTAACGAGTTGAAAAATAGAGTGAACAGCAGTGACCCGATTCAAACCTCTCATAAAAAACCGCTTTGACCTTCTTCTTCTTCTTCTTTTTCTTTTTTTTCTTTCTTCTTTTTTCAATTTTTAATCTTGGAGTATAGGGTCAATTGATAATTTTCAACTTTTTAGAATGTTTTAGTACTTGCTGAAAGGTACTTGATGAATTCACAACTTAGTTGTTAATAAATAAATAAATGAACAGAAAGAGATATGTACACATATATATATATAAACAAAAAAGACAACCTTTCGTATTTACTTTTAGAATTCAAAAAAATCAATTGGAATGAGTAGCTCGCGAATATGATCGATAACAGGAAGTACCAAGAGGAAAAAAAAAAATGAAAAAATGAAAAAGAAAAACACAATATGAAGAATGAAAAAAAAAAAAAAAAAAAAAAAAGTAAGTAAGAAAAAAATTGAATTAAAATACTAAAACGTGGTGAGTTTGACTTCTCACGTATTAGTCTTAGTGTGAAAGGGCATATTGTATTGCAGATAATACTTCAATTTGGATTTTTGCTTCTGCTTGGGTATACGCATCTTTAGAAGTAGATAATTTCACATTGGCTTCAGCTAAAGAAGTTCTGACCAACTACATAGGGTTATTTAAAGTTTTTAATATGGAAAATATTCAGAGAAATCATGAAGAATACGTGACATTCGAAAGAAATAGAGGTTGTTGTTTTTTCTTTTTTTTTAAAAAAAAATAAGGATTTTCATCAACAGGTAAAAAGCGCGATTAAAAAAAAAATAGTAAGAAGATGGTTAAGATGTATACATACTTCGGGATCAAACGAATCTAAAGTAAAAGCTTCCACAGCATTAATACTTAAAGTGGAATCAGGATGCATCGTTGCAAAGCCTCCGGAAACTAAACAGAAAAGGAAAAGGAATCAGTAATAAAAAAAACAATCTGAAATTTACAGTAGTTCGAGAATTTTTTTTTTTTTTTTTTTTTTTAAATTTAAAAAAAAAAAAAAAAAAAAAAAAGAAAAGGGAAAAAATCTTCATGAATTATACATTGAAAAACTTCAGCCCTATGAGGGTAATAATAGAAAACATACCAAAATATTTCGTTTTATTCTGATTCAGTTCTATGACTTCCAAAACACCAGGTCGAAGTTCTTCAATGATAGGAACGTGATTCGCCAAAATACCCATGTCCCCTGAAGTAGAGGATAGATTTACTTGATGAACAGGTTTTTTATGTATTAGACTCTAAGAATACAAAAGACAAGTTAAAAGAAGTGGTAAATAGTCAAATACATAAAAGATTATTAAGAGAAGAGTCTAGGGGTTTAGCATCTCGACTGATGACTACTTCCTTTGCTCTTCAAAGTGAGGTGAAAAAGGAAAGCGTTTAGATTTTTTAAAAAAAAGAAGAAGATAAATTCATTCACTAATAAACAGCATCGCATAATAAACTAAAGGATGAAAAAAAAAAAAGAAAAAGTCGGAACATACTTGATGAGGTAAAACTAAATTCAAAATTAATTTTCCTTGACCTGAGGAAGCAGCGGGCGCTTCAGTCGCGTACTGTCTGAGCGATGGGGTTAGTACCCTCCTGAAACCATGACCTAGTAAGTTTCGTAACATGGTGTGGTCGAGATCAGCAAAGAGAATTTCAATGGACGGAGGAGTCAATGAAGGTAGTGAAGATGAGATTAAGCAAAGAGAAAGAAGACAAAGTAATTAAAAGGGCATCAATCATCGCCTATCATTTAAGTAATGAAAAGAGTACTTTTTTAAAAGACTGACAAAACTACTTCTCTTTAATTTTCTGCCTTTTGCTGGAAAGAAAAATACAAAAAAAAAAAAAAAAAAGGAAAGGAATCGTTTCTAAAAAAAGGAAACGAAAAGAAAAACAAGCTTGGGATTGTCATAGAGTCATATGACAAACAGGCTGTTAATTTATATAAAGGTGTACCTTCTAAACATTTCCATTCCAAGAAAGACCAAAAACTTCAATTGAAATGGTTGAATTAATATAAAGAAGAAAAGGAAGAGAAGGAAGGGAAAGAAGGAAACCGTTTGGCAGGAGAGATGGAATCCAATCTTTTACTGTGTCTTACTAAAAAGAAGGATGATGATGATTAAAGAGGTTTGTTGAAAATTTACTTATGTTTAAGGAAAAGGGCTCATCTATCACAACCAGTTCATTTCTACTAGTCCTTTCTAACGGAACTCAATCTGGTTTAGTGCAAACATGTAAATTTAATGTATATATATATGTGCTTCAATCTTTTTTATGGACCTAGTTTAATTGTATTGTATACATGCGGTTAATCAGGTTTAGCTTTTGTTGTTCCTAGTTAAAATCGTTTATGAAAAAAATTGATTAAATTACACAAAAGATCTCTTAAGAATCAAACTAAAGAAATAAAGAGCAGATTGATAAAAATAGAAAAGAAAAAGAAATATAAAGGAACTTTGAAATTAAGAAGGCATCATTAGAAGATTTGTAAAAAAAAAAACACAAAGAAAAGAACAAGAAAATCATTCAAAATTTCGAACTCTAACACGCTGTGTTTGAATGAATTTGCTCAGGAAAGTGGGAACTATCTAAAAAATACAATACCATTGGAATACGATGAATTCTTGAATTAGTTTGAAAAAGTTTTAATTTTTTTATTCTTCTAAGCGAAACATCAGAATGATGGATGGATTAAACATGGTAGGAAGAAAAGGAAGTTCCTCATGAGTAAACAACGGTCTCAATTATCAATTTTTATTGTTTCATGAAAACTCCGTTTGTTAATGGTCAGCTTAAGGTAGGGCAGGGTTACTAAATTCCTGAACTTACATTAACATTAAGTTGGCTTGGTTTATACCGGAATGCGTGTTTTGAACGAAGATTTAGGTGAAGAAATTTATTTTTCTTACTTTTGATTAATAACTGTGAAGATAGATCAGATTTACTATTTTGATGTCCTCTCATTTCTGATTGTTCCAATCCCTCCCTCTTTTTTTTTTTTTTTTCTTTTATGATGAAAATTACTGGAATACGTGTAGCAATGAA
>JADGJU010000282.1:0-11940 GCA_026937265.1 Coelomomyces lativittatus
TTTTTATTTTTTATTTTTTATTTTTTTTTCCCCCTCTCCATCTCAATTCTAATTTTATTTATTGACATTGAAAGTTTTTTATGTCGTCCACTTCTTCTTCTTCTTTATCTTCTTGGCAAACTCAAGATTATTTGATTTTATTAGCTGCTATTCAAAAAGAAGGATTGGAAGTTGTTAACACACATCAAGATTGGTTAAATATTCACCATTGGATTCAAACTTGTTCGTTAAGTTCATCGTATTTAAAAGAATCCTCCATTGAAGTAAGTAATTTTGATTTTGATTTTGATTTTGATTTTGATATTGTTCAAAAAATGCTTTTATTTTCTCACCCTTTCCATTTTTACTTTTTTTTTTTTTTTTTTTTTTTTTTCATTTTTCGGGTAGAGTTTAGAATGGCATTATCAAAAATTCATGAGTCAATCGTTTCTACCGTTTACTAAAACTTTATCTTTGGAATTGGGCTTACAAATCTTATATGTCAAACGATATAAAGAATTATACCATGTTCTTCAAGCTCAAGACAAACTCTTACGGTAAACTCTTACATTCATAAATTAAAAACTCAAAGAAAGAGACATAGTAAAAAGAAAATATCTCTCATGGACTTTTTCTTTTTTTTTTTTTCGTTTTTTTTACTTTTCTTGTTTAGAGAAGAACTACGTAAGTTGTACCCACCCAACCCTTCCTCTTCTTCTACTACACCTACGACTCCACTTCCTTGGCATACACCTCCCTTCTTGAATGAGCTGGAAACTTCCTTAGAAAATGCTTCTTCTTCTTCATTAGCTTCTTCGTTATCTTCGCTTACATGCTCTTCATCCAGTCATTCTTCAATGATCTTGTCTAACGAAGAAAATGAAGACAAAAGTGAAACTACGTTTCACCCTACTCACACAGACCAAATTCATTTGAATCCATCTCCTACGTCTACTTCGACTCCTACTACTTTTAGCATGGAAGAAAACGAAATAGAAATGCATCCTTCTAAAGAAAATATAAATATAAATAAAAATAAAAGGAAAGTTGGATGGATAGATCATGAAAAGAGTACACCTACATTCTCAAGTGAAGAAGAAGAAATGGAAGAAACGGAACACGAACAGAGGGAGAGAAAAAAACAAAAAATAAGAATGAACCTTGAATCCGTCTCTTCTTATGAAAACTCAACCGAAACAAATAAAGACATTTTAGAAACGACCATGAACATCAACCTCTATGAGGAATATAAAAAGAAAATGAAAGGGATTCAACTCAAGGAGGATGAAGAAGAAGAGGAGGAGGTCATCAACGCATCTTTTACAAAACGGGTGGACCCCTCTTTTCCTTTGAAAACATTCGTTTTAAGAGACAGCCATCAAAATGAAAATGAAAATGAAAATAAAAATGAAATGAACGAAAAATACCCTCATTTCGAAAATAACCTTTTTAAGAAGGAGATGAACGTGAACAATCTTGAAGTAGACAATGGAATTCAAATCCATCCTTCTTTCATGACCACTAGGAAGAAGTCCCTTATGGACAAGGAACCTACTACAGAATGCTTGCAAAAAGAAGATTTGCCATGTATTTCAAAAAAGGAAACGTGGTTTCATGACACCCCTACCCTCACTCCCACCGTGGTATCATCATCATCGCCGTTGTTGTTGGTGAAAGAAAAGGACCCTTTTTTGAATCATTTGCATGACGTGAAAGAAGAAGACATGGATCCCACCTTTGACATTGACTTCGGTGTTCCAATCAACAAAGAAAAAGACCACGATGGCTGCTCAATGCCTCAGGTTTCTTGGGTAGGTTCTTCAACCAAAGGAAACGAAGATCCAACCACGGCCATCACCATGACGACGACTTCTCCTCCACCACATAGAGATTGGACCGATTCCCCATTGTCAGATACTCAAACTCCTATCCCCTCTCATCTCACCACACCTATAGAAGAAGTCCTTGTTTCTTCGCCTCACGTCGATCCACATGACATGATCAGTACCCCTTCCACCCTCTTTCCTCTTTTGTCAAGTCCTTCCAACACCTCTCATCTCACCTTATCGAGTTCCTCCAACCTGTCCTTGACTTCCATGAACGTATCTACGTCTTCATTGGATTCACCCACGTTAACCACGACGACGACCACGACGACTACCCATTCATCCTCTTCCTCCTCTACGACTACTTCTACTATGAATACTACTTCTTCGTTGTCTTCTTTATCTACACCTACCACCCCTCCACCCCTTCCACCGTCCATGACCTCGACTTCGTCTCATCGAGCATGGCGTCGTTTAGCCTTACATAAATGGGACGATATAGCAAACACTCGGTTAGGCCATCCCTTTTTCAATTTACTAAGTAAACGACACCACCAATACCAGTACCCTCACCATCCTGCTCTTTCCCATTCTCAAGATCTTTCGTCGTCGTCGTCGTCTTGGTTCGGGTTAAGTCACCAAGCCATCCGATCACCCATGGATTTAAAGACCCTACGCATGATGGTGCGTGAAAACAAAGTGGTGTCCACGGACCAATTCCATCGCAACGTGTTACTCATGATTGCCAACACTTGCATGATGTATCCAGAATCCAATCCATTCCATCAAATGGCCTTGGAAATGAAACTGGACATCGAAAAGGAAATGAAAACGTTCAAATCCGTCGAAACCGCCGCAGCTTTGAAATTGGCCATGTCGTCCGGATGGAAAATGAATGACGTTCCTGACCTTCTCGAACACCAGCAACACCAACAGGAGCAAGAGGAAGAGATGGTGGTGGGGTTGGAGGGAGAGGTAGGGTTAAGGGAAGAAGTAGGAGAGGACAATGAAGTGGATGAACTCGAAGAACAAGAACAAGAAGAAGAAGAAGAAGACGAAGAAGACGAAGTACAACCTAGGTTAGTAACGTAGGTAGATACGTAAGATCTCTATATAAAAGAGGAGACAGAGACGCATTGAACTTCGCCACGTTGATGGGTCCCCTTTCTTTTTCGTCACTTTTGGATTTGTTGTATCTTGATTAGTTTATAGTTTATAGTTTTTAGTTGTTGTTGTTTTCTTTTCTTTTCTTTTCCTTTCGGCAGGAGTGCGTCCGTTTTCTGTAATGTACACCGGGTAGACACCTTCTATATGGATACCACCTCCATGCACCGTTACACGAAGGTCCATGCCATCGATCTAGGAAGAGATGGAGGGTAAGAAACGATCGATGAAAGAAATACCAAAAAATAGTAAATCAAGGCATGATAGGAGGGGTGGGGGGTGGTTAATTTTGTTTCTTTTTTTTTTTTTTTTTAGTGTCTAATCTTATGATGACGTTGGGTTGAGGAGTGAGAGAGACAGAAGGTGAGTGTGTTATCGATCCAACGTAGTCTGCGTGTATTAAATTTAAAAAAATAAATAAAAAGATGAAATTTGGACCACAATCAACGTGTATATTTTTAAGGATGATTGACTTACTTACAGGAAGAACTTAAATTTTTGTTTTTGTTTTTGTTTTTCTACGTTGGGATCGTTTGAGTATCCCCCTTTTTTTAATAGTTTAAAATTTGTCTTTCATTAGATAGACACGTCGATTAAGTACAGTAAAGTCACTTTTTTATGATAAAAAGAAGAAGAAAATGATTAGAAAATGTAAAATATATTAGACATAGAAATATCAACACCTAAAAAGAAAGAAAAATAAATAAATAAAATAAAATAAAAAATAAATCATCAAGATAAAAAAAAAGAACAAGAAAGAGAAATTCATTTCAATTCAATCAAGAAAAAGGGGACAGTTTTTAATAATCATAAATAAATAAATAGAGAAAAAAAAAAAAAGAAAAGAAACAAAAGTAACTACATCTTTATCTTATTTGATTTATTTATCTTTTATATTCAATGCATTAACCACCCCCCACCCCTCCTCCTCCTCCTCCTTCACTGTACTCCATCTCCTCCACCTGTACTTCCTTCTCGATACTGTTGATGATTTCTTGCATGCTGTAACATTAATTGTAACTGTTGTCGATGAGCATGAGGATACCCTCCTCCCCCTCCATTTGAGGATATCGAAGAAGGGGTGGATGGATTCGAAGGCGTGCTCAGGTATTCATTTCCATGAACTGCATGGGAGTAGAATGGAGTTGGGTACGTGGTTGTACTTAATGGGACCACGCCAGGTGGAGACACATTGGACGTTGTAGTGGAATGTAGATGATTGGTATGGGAATGGGAATGAAAATGAGAAGGATGGGTTGTTGCATTCGAAGTGGGATGGGGTATGGAGGATGCATTGAAATGGGAAGGCATCATGTGTGGAGAAGAATACGAGGAGGATAGATGGGAGGAGGGATTCGAAGGACGAGGATTTCGAAAATTCGGGGGTAATGGATGGTACACCGTCGTGGGAGGTTGCGTTGGAATGGAAATCGAAAGATCATGAGGAGGATGCATCATCATAGAAGAAATAGGAATCGAAGAAGATGAAGAAGATAAAGTAGAAGAGGAGGATGGAGGTGGAGGTGGAGGTTGAGGTTGATGGTATTGAGCATAATGACGGACCACCGACGTAGGTACATGAGCAAACCCAGGTACCATCATCATGCCACGTGTTTTTTTGGTAGTCACGGTACCACCACTGGTTGGGGTGGAAGAAGAAACAGAAGAAGGAGAAGCGGTGGAGGTGGAGGTGGTGGCTGTGGTTGGTGTCATCATCATGGTGACAGTACTGGTGGTGGTCGGTGTAGATGTAGGTGTGGAGGAGGGTCGTGAAGGAGTAGAAGAAGCATAGTAAGGTGATGACGTTGATGAGATTGGATGAGACGAAGTAGACATGGGTAAACCATACGAAGAAGGACTAGAATAAGGATAGGTCGTGGTGGATGGAGGGGGATAGGGCATCATGACAGAAGAAGAGGATGAATGAGGAAAAGGAGGTGGTGGAAAAGGAAGTGGGGGAGGAAGGAAAGTAGAAGGGGGAGGAGGAGTCGAAGTAGTACTTGTAGTAGTAGCAGGATGAAGATGGGTACGATGAAGTTTGTTTAATATAAAATTAAATTGTGCTTGATCTTCTGACAAGGAATTCCCGGTGGAAGAAGAAGAAGAAGAAGAAGAAGAAGAAGAAGAAGACGAGGGTGGCGGTGTTGAATTTGATAACATAGCATGTGTTGGGTAAGTAAGATATGGCATGGAATCAGGTTGCATGGGAGACATAGGATAGGAGGGGGAATAAGGATGTGCCGGATGTAACAAGGGATGGGTAGCCAAGGATCCTCCTCCCCCTGCTTCTTGTTGCATGGACATCGATAGTGTAGATGAAGTGGGGGTGGGGGGTGGTTGAGAACGCGCCCAATGAGAACTAAGAAATTGACGTAAATCACGTTGGGCTTGAGTAGGATCCACAACCGATGATGTTGGGAGTGAAGAAGACGAGGAAGCAGTTGAATGAGGTAGGTAAGAAGCCGAAGTAGAATGTGAAGCGTTGGAAGGTGTTTCTTGAGAAGGAACAAGAGTGGATGAGGAAGTAGATGTAGGATAAGAAAGTGAACTGGTATTTTTTGGAGAAGAAGAAGGTTCTTTTGAATGGATTTCATGGGACTCTTTTAAAGAAGAAGACGAAGACGAGGAAGACGAAGATTCGGAAGATTCAATTGCAAATAAGCGACCTGCAAATCTTGAAGTTTTTAAGGTAGGTAATGGATGAGAAGTATCTGACAAAGTGGAAGTTATGATGGATAAAGAACGCTGTTCTTTTTTTTCGGTTTCTAATTTACTTTCTAATGTTTTTTCCATTTCATTCATTTTTTTTTTAACAGATGTCGTTTCACGTTGTTGTGAATGCTCCAATTGACTGTCGAATGCTGCTTCTTTTTCTGTTTCTTTTTCTATTTCTATTTCTGTTTCTATTTCTATTTCATCAGGCAGGATCATGGATTTTTCTTCTTCCGTTTGTTTTAAGGAAGAATCATGAAGTGAATTTTCGTCATTTGCTTCCAAATACTTGTCTAAGTCCTGATCATCTTGAAGTTCGTCTAGATTTTCATTTTCCGGCACCCAACTATGAAATTCTTTGGCCCGCATGGCTGCTTTAAAGTTTGCAATAGGATCAATGTTTGGATCCGAAAATTGAAATTCTTGAATGGGTGAATTGGCAAAGGTTTCGAAATTTTTTTCATCCATGTTTTCTTCTTTCATCCATTCTGGCATTTTTTCTTTTTCATAGTATTTGGAATGGCCATTGGACGGAGTTGAAGTGGAAGAAGAGAAAGAAGAGGAGGAATACGGAGGTTTATATTTTTCATTCTCTAAATCTCTAGATCGATTGGATGTGCGATGAGGATCGTTGGATGAAGAAACATAAGGTCGAGAGGAAGCATGAGACTGTAAAAATCGAAAATGAAAAAAAAAAAAAAGAAGGTAAATAAGCAAATTTAAAAAGAGGCCCAAAAAAAGCTAGGAGGAAGGATTACATAAGAAACTTTCATAAAAAAGATAAATCAAAAAATAAGTTATACCACTTTTGAGGCATGAGGGGAAATAGACCTAGGTTCATTCCATCGACGTTGAGGATTTGAATTTCTCCCTATACATGTCCAAACAGTAAAGCCATGAAAAAGCGAAATCATCATCATCCATTCATCCATTAGTCAATCCCTCCATAAATTCTACCTAGCTAACATGCACACCCAGAAGTGTAAAGAAATGTAATGAAAAGCAACCGTACAATCTCGACTGTTGGAATTAGAAGTTGAAGAAGTTTCAATTGAGGTTACTGATTTTTCTCGTCCCACTTTATTTAAAGGAAGACGTCGATCACGATCTAAAAAAAAAAAAAAAAAAAAAACAGAAATAGAAATAGAAAAAGAAACAAAAAAAGAAGAAGAAATGAGATATATATGTATCCATGTGAATTGACCAACCCTTCACTCAACTAAAACAAAGGTATTTTGTTCATACCAACCCGTATAAGACTTAACTATAAATGGATGAGTGATGAGTATCTATTACGTACTGTATAGTGAATCTGGTTCAGGTTTAGAAGTTCCTTTATGAATGTTCTTTTTTGAATGACTACTAAAATTAAATACATTAAAACACGAATTTTCATTGAGAGAGTTAGTAAGCTCTATTTTCTTCACTTTCTTTTTTTGCATCCAAAACGATAGAAAGAAACAAAATAAATCCATGTTAAATCATCAAACAAACCAAACCTTATATATATATATATTTTAAAAATCGTGTTACAAATAAAATTAAAAATGGATAGATCTAGAGAGAGAGAGAGAGAGAGAGAGAGAGAGAAAGAGGAAGAAGTATGTATGTATGTACCTATGCGTAGAAGTGTACGGTTTCTCTACAAAACTACATTCATCCATCCATCCATCATAGAAATTAAAAATAAATGAATCCGTATAAGAAGAAAAACAAATCCACCTATGCATCTTTTTTTCTTTTTCTTTTTCTTTAACTTTTCCATCATCTTTCTAAATAAATAAATGAAAAGTAACGTTTAAAATAAATCCGAAGTACTGCTTACTTTTTTTGAGTTGACTGAGGTGGATGATAATGACTCGTCGTCGTTGTCGTAGTAGTAGAGGTAGGATAGGTATGAAGAGAAGGGTTCTCGAGGTGGGTATGAGTTGTAACGGAAGAGGTCGTCGTTGTACTTGTTGAACCAGTCGAAGTAGGAGTGGTGGTGTTGGTGGTGTGAGTTGGAAGGTTATGTAATTTAAAAATGGATAAGTCCAAAAGGGAAGTAGACGAAGAGTCTCCTTGGTCTTTTCTATTTTTTTTAACCAAGGGAGAATTTCTTAAAAAATATAAACATGAAAACGAGTAAGTGAGGATAGAATTTGAATTTGATTTGGATGAAGAAGAAGAGAAGGTCGTGGCGGTGGTGGTGGTGGTGGTGGTGGTGATGGTGGTAGTAGGTAAAAGAGAAGAAGAAGGATCCATGAAGAATAAAAGAAAAAGAAAAAAACTCCACTTTCACTTTCACTTTCACTTTCCACTTTCACTTTTAAATGGATTTTAGTTTCTTCTTTTTTGTTTTTCTTTTTGTTTTTGTTTTTATCATTATTTAAAAGGAAAATTCAATTTTCATTTTTTTTTGTCTCTTTTTCTTTTCTTTTCTTTTCTTTGATGAACCAACACGAACGAAGAAGACTTTCCTTTTTCTTTTTTTTTTTTTTTAATTTTAATTTTAAATTTAAAACAACACACCACATTCACACATTTTTATGGTATAAAATGGTGTGTTTACTTTATTTTTTTATTTTTTTAAAAAAAAAGTAAAGCTAAAATTTAAAAAAAAAAAATGAAAAAGAGAATGAACTTTATCAATGATCGATATATGGATTTTTATTTAAAAGTTTGAAATAAAATCAATCGTGATGCTAATTTATTAAGAAAAGAAAGAAAAGAATCATTCATTATTTCATGCCAAATGGGTTTTACAGCGAGATAGATTTTGCAAAAGAGATAAACCTTAATTTTTTTTTTTTTTTTTTTTTTTTTTTCCTCTCTTTCTCTCTCTTTTGTCAAATCCAGAAGAATAAACGAAAAGTAGAAATAACACCCACCCTCTCTGTTTCTATAAATAAAATGAATAAATACTACTAAGGTGAAGAAAAAAAAGGAATAATAAAAAAAAAAAAAAAAAAATAGTATGGGGTACGGGGGTTTGTTTTGAGATGATGATGATGATTATTTTTTTTTTAAATGATCCTCTTATTCACCTCCAGCACCTCCTTCAAAACCTAAGACTTTTTGAATTTCATCATAAATCACCAAGACTAATGCACCTCCTGAACCACGAATGGCATTGGACAAGGCTCCTTTAAAGAATGCACGAGTGCCTTCTTGAGCCGCGATTTTCTTCCAACAATCAAAGGTGGATTTATACAAAATATCTGCACGACCCGATTGCATCATCATTCGACGACGAACGGTATCAAATGGATACGAAACAACACCGGCCATGGTGGTGACCACTTGGGCAATCATCCAGTTTTGCCAAAATGGGGCTTTCTTGGGATCTTTCAAAAACATGGCTTTGGCGGTATCGTAACCACCAAAAAAGGCAGCTCGGTACACAATGATCCCGACCACAGACACACCAAAGCCTTGGTACAATCCTTTCATTCCATCTTTTTGATGGATCGATCGGAGGCAATGGGCTAACCCATTAAATTGACGTTCAGAACCTTTTCCGATATCTGCAGCCAAGCGGGTTCGAGCAAAATCTAAGGGATACACAAACATCAACGAAGTAGCACCTGCTGCACCTCCTGAAGCTAATAGACAGAATTATAGATCCATCGATAGGATGAGTATATGATTAAAATGGGGAAGAAGAAAAAAAAAAAAAAAAAGAAAATAGAAAAAAACGGATCGTAAGTAAGTAAGATGGTAACACATATAGATATTTATCCAAACACACGTACCAAGGTTACCAATAAAGAATTTCCAAAAATCAGTTTTAGGATTGTGTCGGACAAAAATTTGTTTGTATTTATCTTTAAAAGCGAAATTTAAGGCTTGAGTAGGAAAATACCGGATAATATTAGCTGCATTTCCTCGCCTAGTAATCAACCATTCATTCATGGATTCATTGTGTTGATTTAGTTAAAAAGTTAATGGAAATCATACAACCATGGATTCAACATGGCAGAGGTCAAATCAAGAATTAAGAAGGGAAAAAAAAAAAAAAAAAGGAACTCAAGAAGTAAGTGAAAGAATAGAAAGAGAAAGGGGAAGGATGATTACGAGAAGGATGTTTTTATCATTAATAATAGAAAATTAATAAATCCACTACATTGGAATAGAAAAACAAAAAGAAATAGACGACCACGCCCAAATGTAAAGAAGAAAGATAAAAAAATGAAAAAAAAGTTGGTCTTCGTCTTCACTCTTGACCCTTCTTTTTTCTTTTATTGTTCTTAAGAGGATGGATGATCAATCCAAAAAAAAAAAAAAAAGTAAAGAATAAAGTAAAAAAGAAAAGAAAAGCAGGACGATAACACCTTCACCAATATAAATAGAAAGAATTTTTTGTGTACTTTTGATCAATGAAATTCACAACTTTTATTTTGTTTATTTCTTAATTTCATTCATAACTATCTCTATTTTTGTTTTAACCCTTTTTTTTTTTTTTTTTTTTTTTAACCCTTTTTTTTTTTTTTTTTTTTTTAAATACGAGCAGGAATAGGAAACAAATCAAAAATTTGTGTGTGTGCGTGTTTTTTTTTTTTTTTTTTTTTTTTTCAATTTCGAATTTCATCATGATGAATGGATAATGAGGAAGAAAATTCTTAAAAAAGAAAAAAAAAAATTTAAAAAATTTAAAAATGAAATGTTTTTTTATGATCATCATCGAAAAAGGAGAAAAAAGGATTTGAGTTTACATACCAAAAGGAGACCATGCCTTGTTCTTTTGGAATTCTTACAAACGCATCTACAATGCCTTTATATTTTTTATCCGGAGCAATTTGAGTGGAAGCATCTTGAACTTGTAACAATAATTTCACTCGTTCAATAGGAGCCACCACGGTTTTTGAAATTCCTCCTGCAATGCCTCCAGCAGCTAAATCAGTTAAAAAAGAGACCACTTGGTCTTGAGTAGATTGATTTCTTTTATCTTTGGACATGATGAAGAGAAAAAAAAAAGGGTTTAAATTACAAGAAGAGGTGGACTTAAAGTGAAAAGGTAGGTTAATCAAGAAGATAGAGGAAGGAAGTGTGTGTGAAAGAAAAAAAAAAAAAAAAAAATTAAAAAATAAAAGAGGAAGAAAGAAAAGAAACAAAAAAAAAAAAAAAATTCAAAGAGAGTTTGAATGAGTGTGAATGTATCTTTTCTTTTTTCTTTTTTCTTTTTTAATGACAACAACGAATACAAAACAACCAAAATATAAAAAATAAATAATGAAAAAAGTGGTTAACTAACTACGTTGATCAAATCATTTAAAAAAAAAAAAATTTTTTTTTATTTCAATTCAAATTCAAAGTTTTATTATAAAATAAAAAAATAAAAAAATAAAATTGGTTCTGGGGGTAGAAAAAGATCTTTTAATCATTTAGAAAATAGATAGAAAAAACAACGTGTTTCTATTTAAATAGAGTTTGATTGATCGTTTCTATACTTTGAAACAATCTCGACTTTTCACAATATAAAATAGGACTGATTACAGAATAGAAAAGAATAGCTAAATCATAAATAAATATAAATACAAAAGTTCGTGTTAAGTAAAACTAACCATGGTTTCTTGTTCTTTTTTTTTAAAATTTAAAATTTAAAATTTAAGAGATCCAAGGTTCTTTTCTTGTCTTTTCTACATGTGATATCACAGGTAATCTTTTCTATTCATGTGTCAAGTGAAAAAAAATAATAAAAATAAATAAACTCTTCAACTAAAAAATTGATTGATTGATTGATTGATTTTAAATGGAAGACTATTAAAATCATCGTCATCATAATTAATACATTTTTAATCATAATAACCCGTATGAAGAGGGTAGGTATGGTATGGATTGGTCTGCTCGGTCCATATTGAACTATCGGTGTCTTCCACACTTTGTGTTGCATACCAGTCCAAACTCTTTTTTACTAATAATAAAACACTTCGCCTTACCCCTCTCTCTTTCCTTCCGACCTTTTTCATAGTATTTTTCATTATCTTTTACTTCTTCTTTACTTTCCTCGATACTGATAAAATAAATAAAGAAATAAATAAATAAGTGAAAACTGAAATGAAGGGTCATGAAATTAGCTCTTCTCATGAAATAAAAGTTCTTGTTGATCTCTAAATAATTAAAGAAAAGGTTTCCTTTTCTTTTTGCATTTGGAATGTAACCATGTAAAAAGTACACTTTTGGTCGTGGGGAAAGGAAGAAGTCACGGACATCCTCACGAGACACTCACGTGACGCAGATAAATATTTTTTTTTCCCCACCACCTTTTTCTTCTTAAATG
>JADGJU010000283.1:0-11938 GCA_026937265.1 Coelomomyces lativittatus
AAAAAAAAAAAAAAAAAAAAAAAAAAAGTGTGAAGAGGTGTATCTCGTTCGTTTTCCATTCACTCCATGATCTGAAATCGTTCCTTTTCTTTTTAATTCAATTTTCCTCGTGGACAGTTCCGAAGTAACGTACTTGAAATTAGCGAATACTCCTGGATGTCGTCCTTGTTTAGTAGTGGGATCCAAGCTTGGAGTTTGGCGTTTCATTTCACCTCAGTCACGCAAAATCATTACGACGTGTATTCCTCCGGATTTTGCTGGTGAAATTAAAGAAATGGTCTACAGTCCTCGCATAGGTACACCAAACCATCCTTGAATTAAATTTAAAAAAAAAAAAAAAAAAAAAACTGTTGTATTTCTTAAGTTTTTTTTTTTTTTAATCACTTTCTTCATTCCTTTCTTAATCAATGGTCGTCAAACACAGTTCTATCACAGTTTCTATGTGTACATCACGATCCTCTTTACTGAATCACAGAGGTTCGTTTCGCTTTTTCCTTTTCTCTTTTTTTTTTTTTTTTTTTTTTTTTTTCTTTGTTTCTACTATTTCTTGCTTTGTTGTAGACCGTGCTTATTATATGCAATGGAATGGTGATCTTTTAGTAGGTGCAACAGACCGTAACCCAAGTGAAATCATTGAGTATTGGAAAATCGGTTCCGTTATTAAAGAAGGAGACTGCTGTTACTGTGTAATGGACGGACATACACATGAACATCCGTTTACGTTTTTATTTGGAGGTACTCAAAATGGTCAAATCCTTACGTACACTCGTTATGGGACCATTGGAAAACGGTATCCGTTACATACCTCTCGGATCCTTAAGATGGAAGCCTATGGAGATAAAAATTTACTGGTGGTGCTATCTGCAGGTACAATGGATAGGATCTTTTTTTTTTTTTGGTGTGTGTGTCAGTATCACATCTTTTTATTTCACTTCACTCATTTGTATCTATCTTGACTGAAAAATTCATTTTCTTTCGTGTGTATGTTTTTTTTTTTTTTTTTCTTCGTCTTTTTTAGATCATGTCTTTCATTTCTTTAAAGTATGCCCAGATAAAAAAGATGGATTACAACCCTTGTTCACACTTCTTTGTTCATTTAAACCTGTCCAATTTAAAGTATGTGATACTGTATTTGTGGTGGGTGGAGATGAAGGAGACGTGATCATGTATGCATTGGATGAAACAAAAGCCGTCATGTTACCTTGCCATCCCAAAATCGAAGATCATACCGAATCCATCTCCATAATCACGTATCAATCACCATGGCCTTGGCTCATTACTTTAGGTAAAGATGCCATGATCAAGGTATGGAATTTTAAAAATGAATTACTACGTGAACTTGTTTTCGATCAAGTTCCTTCACATGTGTGTTTCTTGAACACTGACTGTGACATCCTTCTTACTTGGGAAGATCAAATTGACGTGATTCGCGGTCAAGTTTATTTAACTACGGAACAACAACAACACCTCTTGGATCATCCAATCACTTCCAACGTGTTTCCTGATATCCTCTTACCACTCAATCTTGATTCAGTTCATCCCATGAACTTACCTAAAAAGCCTCCAAACATCCGTCATGTACATTGGATGAATTATTTTCATTTGGGTCCGTATCAAGAAAAAACTTCCTTGAACGCGAAATCTAAACCTGAAATTCGTCTCCCTCACTTATTTTCAGAAGAAAGAGATCTTTTCTCGGAGAAGAAAAGTTCGATGTCCTCCTCTTCTTTTCCCTCTTCGTCCTCTCCTACCAAAGAGTTATCGGATGTACAAAGTGACGTGGATATATTAATTGCGAAGGTCATGATGACAGAACTGGATTCTCAATTTCAGCTGAGTTCGGCAACCAAGGATCTACTAAACCCCGCATCGGATTCACAACCTACTACTATCCAAGAAGTAGAATGGAAATTACCTGTACCCCGTGCACATGTCCCGTTATGCACTCTAGGAACGTATCCTAATACACCACTTCAAGTCCATTTTGACCAGTACATCCAAGCCAAAGAACAAAAAATTCGATTAAGAAAAGTAAAAAAAGAAAAAACAAAAACGTTAGAAGAACAAAAACAAACTTCCGAAGCATATAAAGAACGACTTCAACATTTACTTGCGATGATGCCACGGGAAGCTACTACTTCATCACCCTCTTCATCGTCACCCGTCAACCCCCCTCCACCTCCTATCCCAACACTTCTTGCTCCTTCTCCTCGTCCATTAAGTTCCACCTCCCCCTCTTCCTCTCCGACCTCCACGGCACACGACCCCCTTATACCACGACCTTCCTTGATGCCTGGACCTTCAGGAGGGGTCGGTAGTCGACGAGGCACCCTTCGTACGGGTACACCCTTTCCCTTTCTTCCACCCCCTTCTTCGATGTCCTTCCATTTACCTTCCATGGAAGAAAGTGCAGAGGAATCGAAATCCTCTACGTCGTCGAAGATGGACTTACCTGAAGGGTTACCGAAACTGATTGAAAAGGCCATGGAGTTTCATATTTTTCAAGAAAAACAACTGTTTGAATACCAATCCACGCATGCAGGGTTTCGAAGGACATGGGTGGTGGATCCAACACCGGATGGGTTACTTCCGTTACTTTTACAAGCGTTCAAGTCGAGTGATATGTTAATGAAGAAGGAAGTAGCAAATTTCATGAGTTGGATGCATGAGGAGTATCAATTTCGATTAGGTCGTCGACTGTTGGAGACGTATGTCGACTTTTTAAATGACCAATTTTTAAATCCCGTCGATTCATTAGGTCAAGATGTGGTGATGCAATTGTTGCGTGCTTTGCCTTCGTTAGGCATGGAAGATGCCGAGGTCATCGTCACCTTCTTGATGTACAGTATCTTTGGGGATGGAAAAATTGAAGCCATAGTGTTTGAACTTTTAGACAACGCGGGGTTCAAGTACTCTCAACATCCTCATGTTCAAGCTAAATTAACAGAAATGGTGTTCAAAGCGAAAAGTGAAGCAGGAAGTTCACTGGACATTGTACTTCGGTTTCGTGGTTATATTTTGGCTTGGCTAAGAAGATTAAATACCTCTGATCCAAATATTTACCATGAAATGCAAGTAGGTAACCCAAAGAAAAAGGGGAAAAAAAGAAAAGGAAAGAAGAAAAAAGGTACGTGTTTTCTGTTTATCAATTTAGGATAAACCCCCTTTGGTCAATTTAAAATTTTTAATGAGATCAAAAATTTCAATTTAATTTTTTTTTTTTTTTTTTTTTTACTTTTCTTTTATTTTTTGAAAACATGATGCATGAACAAAAAATAAACGAAAATATACGCTAAATGCATGAACGGTAAAGTCAACATATGGATGGTCCATGTCCGCATGGAATAGGTGGTGTGCATCCAAAATTGATGGTCATCAATCCAATCAATCTTCAGGATGGGTTCTTTAATTTGCAAACTAAAAAAAGAAGAAGAAAAAGAAAAAAAAAAAAAAAAAAAAAAAAACAGTGAGGGGATGACCACTTCCTTTTTCTACAATGAGACTACGAAAAAGAATCCAAAAACGAAATGGAAAAAAGGGGCTAATGAGGTTAGAACATAACTTGTAAACCGAACGAAACGAGAACAGGTTCCATATCCGTAAGTACCCATCGTGTGCGGTGGACATTAACATTTCTTTTTGATGCACCAACAACGAAGAAATCGATTTAAAATGTTCGATGAAGGTATGAATCAACATATGACTTGAATTCCAAACCTGAACTAATCGTACCAAATGAAAAGAAAATAAATAAATAAATAAAAGAAAGAAAGAAACAGCGATGAAGGTGACAGGTAAGTGAGTCTAAACACAGGGTGTTCCACCACTCCCACTCATCCTTATGCCACATGAAAAATGAAAAAAAAAAAAAAAAAAAATGAAAAATGAAAGAAATCTATTTACTTGACCCATCGGAACCGCCGACCATCAAGTACTGTAACCCAGGATGGTACACTAAACATGTCAGATGTCTAGGAGACGGGGACTGCAACGTGAACAACCATTGACCTTGGAAGATGGAATACACCAAGATCCGTGATCCCACAATGAAGTAAACACGTTGTAAGGTAGGTTCAATGTACACTGTATGAATCCATTCCAATGCAGGCAAGTCCAGTTGAAGTTGTTGTTCCATTTCAGCAATGACATGGAGTTCACCTCTATCCAGAAAATAAATATATATATATATATATTTAGTTCCATGTTGTAGAGGATTGGAGAAAAATAGGATAACGAGGATCACCCTCATTCCATCCTTGAAGAATCAAGGAAAAGAGAGAAAGAGAGAATCCAATCTCTGTGGATCAAGGAAAGGTTTGTACCTATCCGTGTACGTCGATACGTTCCAAATGGACAACGAGGTAGCACTGGTGGCAAATAATCGTTGAAGAGGTTCGGACCATTGGACACTACAAAAAATAAAAATAAAAACAACGCATCGACGTGTCTCCCACCATCATAACATACAGACACACCCGATAAAATGAAAATGTAAATAAAAAAAAAAATTCAATGAATCCCATCCTCCTTCACTCTACCACGATGCTTAAGAATCACTTACGAATCCTTTTCCTATAAATAATAAATAATAATAATAATAAATAAATAAATAGTACAGAAACCAAGGAAGGTACAAACTCCATCCATCGTGAACGTTTCTTCCTCTTTCTACTTTTGAATTCCCCTCCTTTTTTTTTTTTTTTTTTTTAAATTTCCTTTTGAGCATTTCCTCACCAAGTAAGTAAGTGAGTCACGTCGTACCTGTAAATAGGAGTGACCGATAAACTCGTTTTCAAATGTTCCCATTTGGAATTAAAGAACATCAAAGCGGCTTGATGCGTACATCCTACGTAACATCCTAAACGGATCATGGGAACCACACTGGTGAAGCAAGTAGGAGGATACCAAGATTGACCATGAGGATGTGGACTGGACCCCATCCCATCCATCTCCATCCGTCCACGTGTCCAAGGTTTCCCTAGATCCACCACTTTCAGTTGCTCTTTTTCTAACCAAACCAAGGTCTGGCTGTCCTTCGACGAAGACAGACTATGACCTCCCCCTCCTCCTCCTCCTCCTCCTCCTCCTCCTAAACTCATGAATTTTTCATGCACACATCCTAACTGAATCGGAGAATGCGAGATAAACTTATGTTGAAGTTGAAGACCATGGTAAAGCGTGTTTTTTTTGGATGAACGGACGTGATGAGCTAGATAGAATTATAGAAATAAATAAAAGTAGGTGGAAGTGAAGGTGAGTTCTCTCTAAGATCTATTGCGTGTGTCTTTGTTGTTTAGAAAAGAGAGTGAGTGACTTAAAATGAAGAAGTAAATCTATTTAAAGAAAAGAGAAGTGATGGCAGGGGGGTGTGGTTTTTCTTGTCACTTTACTTGTGTTAGAGTTGCATGGGGTTGAATCCAATGAAGTAGGAGAAGTGTGCAAGACGGGATTCGGTTCCACTTCACAAGACGACGACGACGTGTCCAGACTAGAAAGAGAAGACATGTTTATTTTTTTTTCTAAGAAATAAAATAAAAAAAAAACTTCAGCAAAACATCAAAAAATCCAACCCCTTTCCCTTCCTTCAGCACAACCCTCTCCCTCTTCTTCAACTTTCAACCCACTCACATCCATTCTACTTCATACACTCACAAATTGTTTCTTGTTTCAAAGAAGTCTCTATTTTAAAAAATAAATAATGATATTCATTCTAACGTTGTTTTCTTTGACTGAGTTTTGGTTTGGACTTGTTCAGGTTCTTTTCCTTTCACTTTTCTCAATGGTAAACGCGTGTGTGATCTGATCCATTCATATCCATCTATGATCCATGAAAGTGACAATCTTCTTTTTCTAACAATCTATCCATCATAATATTCACAGAAAATACATAAAAACCATATGTTGCAACACAAACGATCAAACCAAAAAAAAAAAAAAAAAAAAAAAAAAATTCTGGTGTCTTTGTCCACTCTTTAATGGACCACTGAAAGTTAAAAATGAAAAATAAATAAATTAAAATGAAAATTAAAGAAGAGTTTTCATTCTTCATTTGAGTGAAAGCGTTTGTTTTTTTTTATTATTATTATTTCTCTATTTCTATGCATCTAAAGACATGGTTTTGTTTTTTGTTGGAGAACGAAATAGGCATCAAGACAAACCAACCCAAAAAAAAAAAAAAAAGGAAATAAAGAGGGCAAGTGTGTATTAACGACGATACTAGCAAAGTAAAGAGTGGTGGTCTTTTTTTTTTTAAAATTGATGAATGACTGGAAACGACTTTCTTCCATTCCAATGGAACATCGAAACTTACTTGACCACCCCTGAGTGAGGATCCAAGTCTAATCGACATACTTTTCTTCGTTCGATCACTAAAGTAGATCCATGTATAAAATACAAAAAACCGTAAGTAAAGGAGAGACAACAAAGGAAGGTAACATCAACTCAACTCAACTCAAATGAAATCAAGACTTCCTGTGGGAATGACTTACCTCCAGTGTCTGGACATTGCATTTCTTCCCAAGAGATAGGTACCAAGGTAGCTCCAGTAGCACTTTGAGCATACACCACACCTAAATCGTTTCTAGCGGTGGATAAAATATACGATTGAGATTCTCCTAACGAAAGTACATCGGCTCGAACTGAATTTCTTAATCACAATTTTAGAGTAAAAAAAAAGAAGAAGAAAGAGAGAGAGTGAGAATACGTTGTTTTGTTAATCCAAGGAACTCATTCCCTAAACACACATAAAAAAAAATACAATACAATACCAATACAAAAAACCATCCTTAGACATACCAATGTCACCGGGTCGAAAACAATCGTACATTTGTAATTGACTGGTTTCTGAACTACGAACATTTTCGATTCTATGTAAAACACCCCATGGATCCATGGATATCCCATCCACATCCAAGTAAACAAAAAAAGAAAAGAAAAACTTAGTTTGAATTCAATCATGAACATTCCGAAAAAGAGAGAGAGAGAGAGAGAGATAAATAAAAGAAAACGAAATAGAACGAAGACCCTCGTTTCCTCTTCTTTTTCTTTTCTTTCAAGAAGTAATTTTTCTTTGTTCGTTTTACCAACAACAAACCCACCCACCCATCGAATCTCTTTTCGTTTCTTCATTTCATTTCATTTTTTTTTTAATTATTTCTGTATTTATTTTACGTACTTTAAAATCCCTTCAAATTCTTCTTTTACAGGTACACTTTCCACCATTCGAATGGCTAGGATGGCTAACTTAGTGTTCATGCGTTTCACTTGACCTGTAATTTGACTTCCGATCGTAGGTAACACCGAACGACCTTGAAATCCTTGAACATAAGGACGGAACTAAATGGTTTTGATGGGAGAGGGGGGGTAGCATCAAGATTTGTGAGTCTTAGTTTTTTAGTTTATTTTTTTTTTTTTTTATTTCTAAAAAGAAAGAATTCAGAGAATTGAGAAACATCCCAAAAACAACCCTCACCACCATCACGGTACCTTAGGCAACGTGTTTGAACTAGGTGGATGGTAAATACCTAGTAAGCTAGCATACACTTCATGGTCATGGACATACGTGCCAGGACCTAAGTTCAACTCGGCGGTCCATGGACATAACTTTTCACCTGGCACAACCAATCCCGAGGAGGAGGGCATGCGTTTGCTTTGACTGGACGTAATGACTCAATCAATGGATGAAAGGTAAAAACAATGAGAGAGAGAGAGAGAGAGAGAGAGAGAGAGAAAAAAAGGGATGGAAAGGAAAGGAGAAAGAGGAGGGGAATGGGAGGATATCCAAGAAGAAGAAGAAGAAGAAAAGGGATTTAAAAAAAAAAAAAAAAAAAAAAAACTCTTTGCAAAAAAAAAAAAAAAAAAAAAAAAAACTTTTTTGTAGCCTTGTGTAGTATTGAACGCAAGGGAATCGATCGTTTGCTTTCTCTTCTTTATACTTACGTAATTTCTTTCTTTCTTTTTTTTTTTTTTTTTTTCTTTTACTCATGTATAGAAATCATTGGCGATGAATCCTTAGGAAAGTACAATCGACAACCCAAATTACGTATTCAAAAAGTAGAAAATGTAAATTTATGTTTAAATTTTATTAAACGACGAGGGGTCAATTTAACCAACATTGGTGCGGAAGACATTGTGGATGCCAATGAAAAATTGGTGTTGGGCATGGCATGGACCGTGATTTTAAGGTTCACCATTGCCGATATTTCTGAAGAAGGGTTAACCGCAAAGGAAGGGTTACTGTTATGGTGTCAACGAAAAACAGGGCCGTATGCACCCACCGTGAACATCAAAGATTTTCATACCAGTTGGCAAGATGGATTGGCTTTTTGTGCATTGATTCATCATCATCGTCCAGATTTAATCAACTTTGATCAGCTTAATAAAAAAGATGCCAAGGCCAACATGCAATTGGCCTTTGATGTGGCTCAGAAGGACTTAAACATTCCTAAATTGTTGGACGTGGAAGATGTGGTCGATTTAATTAAACCCGATGAACGGTCCATCATGACCTACGTGGCTCAATACTTTCACACCTTTTCAACGTCCAATAAAGTAGAAACCGCCAGTCGTCGAGTCACCAAGTTTGTTCAAATGTTACAATCCGTTCAAGAAATGCAACATGAATATGAAACTAAAACCACCACGTTTTTAAATCAATTGGAATCCCATCAAGCCAGTTGGAAAAACACTCAGTTTACTCAATTGTACAAAGATGTACGTCAACATTCGTTACGCTTTAATGACTATAAAAGCACCGTCAAACGTGCTTGGATTGCTGAAAAGAGAGATTTGGCGACCTTGTTATCCAATATTCAAACCAAATTACAAACGTATCAATTGGCTCCTTACCAACCTCCTGAACAGTTAACGTTAACCGCCACTGAATTGGCTTGGCAAAAGCATGTGACGTTGGAAGGAGACCATAAAATGCATATTAACAAATTAATTAAATCGTTGCGTGATCAAGTGCAATTGAATTATGCTCAATTAGCCAATCCATTTCAAAGTGAATTACATCAATTGACTCAAGAATTAGGTGGGTTGGCCACGGAAACGTCGTTAGTAGAACAAAAAAATCGAGTGGTTCAATGGCAACTTCGTTGTTCGGATTTTGAAAAACGGTTACTGGAATTACATCAATGGGAAGGGAAGTGCATTGAGGCCAACGTGGAAGAAAATGAATACACCATTTATTCGTATGAAGATTTGAAGTTTTACTTTGAAATGTTTAAAGAAGGGTTGGCTAAAAAATTGGCGTTCATTGAAAACCAAATCGTGGCCAGCACCATGAGTAATTTAACGCCGGCTCAATTGGAAGAATTCGAATCGACGTTCCGTCATTTCGATAAAGATTTGTCCAACACGTTATCCCCATTGGAATTCAAAGCCTCCTTGGCTGGATTAGGCATTGCTTACGAGGTACTGAGAGTTGTTTTGATTCTTTAAATTTTCTTCTTCTTCTTCTTCTTTTTCGTAACCTTTCCATATGGACCCTTTCTCATTTTAAATCATTGATTTTCCTATCCCTGCCTCTCTCTTTCTCTTTAGAACGAAGAGTTCGATAAAGTGTTTAGCTTAGTTTCGCAACATGGTCCTGAAGTCACTTTTGAACAATTTGTGACTTACATGAGAAATATCATGGAAGATACCACGTCACCGAATCAATTAGCCGAGGCCTTTAAAACGTTATCTATATCTAAAGATTATGTGACTGAAACCGATTTACGTACTGCTCACGTCGATGAAGTGACTTTGAATTATCTGAAATCCAACTTTTCTCCTATCAACGATGGGTATGATTTCCAAAGTTACTTAAATAAGTGCTTCCAACCTAAGTCAAACTAAAAACAGCCTCTCCTCCTTCCTGTCGTATTTTTTAAATTAATTAAAAAAAAAAAAAAAAAAAAAAAAAACAGACATGGAGCCAAGTCTAAGAATTTTTTTCTGTTCAATTGGTAAACAACTTCTTAAAGGGAAGATGGGAAGGTTTTTCTTTATGCATCTTCGTGTTTTCATACATTTGATTTCTTTTTCTTTTCTTTTTTTTTCTTTGAAACTAAACAAAACAAACAAAAAAAAAAAAAAAAAAACGTTAAAATCAATTTAAATCTCTTAAAAAATCTCGGGTTCTCTTAGTTTGTAAGTAACTATTTATGGCATTTCTTTCTTAGTCTTTTTCTTTTCTTTTCTTTTTTTACGATTGCTTGTCTTTATAATACTGGAAAAAATAAATAAATAAATGAAGTCTTTACTACTACTCCTTCCTAATGTCACTTCCATTTCTATAAATTGTCTTGACCAATATATATATACTGATATATATACATACAGAGAAAGTGGTTGAAGGGGGAAGTTGGGTGAGGAGAGAGTGTGTTTTTTTATTTTATTTTTTCTCTCTCTCTTTCTGGGTTTAATCGTTTACTACACATTTCCCACTTTCCACCAATGTTTAAAGAAAAAAGAAATGAAAGAAAAGTTGAATTCAAAACTCTTTAAATAAATATATATCAATGCATTTGCTTGTACTTTCCTCTTATCATCTAGATATCTTTTCTTATGCTCGTTCATGAAATGTGCATAAAACTGTAATGAGTGCACTCAACGACGACGTGCTTAAAAGCTTCGGTTTAAGTGAATGCATTCAGTAGGGAGACGTAGAAAACGTTCATAAAAAAAACAAAACGACAAAGGTGAGAAATAGAAAGAACGAAACATATTCTTTCGTAGAGCTGTGTGAAATATGGTCGATGGGGATGGGGATCCACTTTGAAATGGAATGGCATGTTAAAATTGGAATCTTTTTATTTTTTTAGGTGAGAAACAAAAAAAGAAAAAGAACAATTTTAATCCACTCATCCACTTAAGGGAAGGGTTACCCAAATCATTGACCAAGCGAAATAAATTGCTTTTATTCAGTAAGTTTAGTGATCGATTTTTCAATCTTACGAATTTAAAAATCAATAAAATGTAATTAAAAAATAGAAATCTCAGTAAGAAGAAGCACCCGTGAAGAGGAAATGCATGGATATGCATGCCACCATTTTTTAGGATCCTTTTTCAAAAGGTTTCATTAAAAAATATTTCTTTTTTGTCGCAAATTCATACGTATTATCGGACATGCTTGGACGTGATGGGTTAGCTTGGTTGGAAGATTCTTTAGTTAACGTGGAAGAATACCGAACGAACGAAGGATTGTCGTTCAATTCTAAGCGTTTAGATTTTGAAAACGGTTTAGGAAACACCAATTCTAACGGTAATGATTTCGCCATGCTTGCCAATTGTTGAGTCAAAACATGGTCTGTAATTGATCGATAAGAATAATTCATGGTTTCTCTGGATGGATGACATTGAGATGAACGAATGGGTCGAAGGAGAGGTTGAATTTTCTTTTCGTCTATCAAAGGTGCTGTGGAAGGGGTTTGACGTTGAGCATTTTGCTGTTTTAATTTTTCTAAACGAGCAACACTCATTAATTCTTTAGCAGCCAACATCAATTTTTCTTTTTCTAAACGTTCGGCAGTTTCTTTATCGAAGGTTTCCTTTTTTAACAACGCGTACGTTTCTAAACGTTTTCGTTCGTTTTCTTCTTCTTCCCCATGAATAAGCGTTTCCACCCATTGATTTAAGGATTCAAGGATAGGTTTTTGAGAAGTCATGTTGGATTGAAGCGAAGAATCCTAGAAATTGAAAGTTCAGCATGAATTTTAAAAAAAAAAACAAATTATCATCATCATTAGCATGCCTCACTCATGGATACCTATTTATTTATTTACTTAATAAAATGGGTCGGGACAACACCGCAAAGACTTCTTTCTTACTTCTGCTTTCAAGTAAAGGAGAAAATCATACCGGTGATGACAGAATTAAGTAATTCATGTTGGATTTTCCTCGATCATTGTTTTTACCTGGAGAAAAAAAAAAAAAAAAAAATTAAATTGAA
>JADGJU010000284.1:1265-11936 GCA_026937265.1 Coelomomyces lativittatus
AAAAATCAATCAATAAATCAAGCCCTAATTGGCATCCAAAAAAAACATTTAACTTGGTAACGGATGGAACTAACCTCATTTCTTAATCACATGTAATGCTTCATTAAAGACCATTGACACCGGGAATTTTAAAGTACTTTAACACCCTGGTGTCTTTGAATAAAGACAGTGAGATTAGTTTCCTCTGTATCTTTGCAGCTGCAGTGGGCATACTAAGTCTCATCTAATCTTTGCAAAACACATGAACGCGTGGAGGGTGAGTGTGTGATTGGTGGTTGGAAAAGTCCTAATTCAAATTTCCAAAATTTTTTATTGAACTAATGTAAACTTCTAACCTTCCTAATCATTTTTGTTCGCTTTAAAGTTATGATTGAGGAACAATCTAGTTTTAAAGATTTTTAGACTAAGACATGGAATCTGCAGACCGTTTCTATTTATTTATTTATATATAAATCGGGTAATTAGAAAAAAAAAATCTTTATCCATTCATAAACCACTTGCCTTTCAGTGCAAAACAGAGTTTTTAAATTGGCAACTCCATGCGACAAACATATATCATGAAGATTCGTAGAAAAGAAAAGATTGAACTGATAAACTACATAATGTTTTAACCTATCGAAATCCGCATTGAAAAATAAAAAGAAAAAAGAAAAAAAGGATTTTCTAAAAATTTGATGTCATAGAATTCAAACACCTAAACTTTCCATAATTCATGAAGTCTATTTTAATTCCAACTTGTTCTCGTATCTACAGAGTGTTTTTCTTGATCAAAATCTTTTTTTATTTTATACATTTTATTCTCATCGTTGTCATCATCATCGAAGAAGAGGGGGAAAAAAGTGAAATTGAAAAAAAAAACAAAAAAAACATGAATTAAGGTCATTAGAATAAATATAAATAAATGAAAGTGTATTTTCAAATATATATATTAAGTAAAAACATAAATAAATGAATAAAAAATTTAGTTAGATTTGTGCATTTTAAAAGAGAAACTGCTGTTAAGGTCTACCTAAATAAAGGGACCCCCATTTTTAGTAGTATCATATAAACCAAAAATAAAGAAACATGAATAGAAGAGAGTTTTACTTTACAAAACAAGTTGCTTGCTGAAGATGATTTTATGCTATCAAAAAGTTAATGACTTCTTCCTAATGTGTATGTTTAAAAAGGTAGCTTGCTCAAGTAAATGACGCCCTGTATGCTCGTAACTCTTGGCACGTTCAATCAAAATTCGAACCAAAAATTAGCCGATGAAATCATAAAACTAAATTTTATCACAGCCACATTGATCAATTTTTTTTTTTTTTTTTTTTTTTCAATTCTTAATATAAGTGGAGAGTGTCAATAAATTGATAAGATCATGCTGAATACTTCATTTTTTTTTTTTTTAATTTTTTCTAAATAAATGAAAATTAGAGTGAGGTTTATACCGAGAAATAGAAAGATAGAAAGAATTGTTATTTTTTTTTTTTAATTTAAAATATCATTCATTTTTTGTTTTTGTTTTTTCTTTCTGCATGACCATGACCCATGATGTGATTCATGGTTTGACCAAAAAAAAAAAAAAAAATGTTCCGAAACTTCCATTACAATGATAAACACTCCTTAAGTATTTAAAAATGTTCTTTCGCATTCCTTTCTCGTTCTCCTTCCATTTAAGCTTCCGTTTGTGTTTTGTCTTTGACTACCACTACCTTATAAGTACGGAAATAGTTATAGGTCCAAACACATAAATAAACGAATAAATAAAAAAGAAAAAAAAGGAAATGGACCTTATTATTTTCAGGGGATATAAAAAAAAGAGGATGTGTTTTCCCGACTTTGCTACTATTAAGCAGCTGAAATTTATATTCTCCGAGTTCATGTGTACATTGTATGAACTTAGAAAAATGCCTATTTTTAATACAGAATCTTTTTCCCATATCCTTTTTTTTTTTTTAAATGTTTTCCTTTGAGAAGTAAATTTTCATTTTCATTTTTCTTCATTTATCACACTGAGAAAAACTGAGTCCCCCTTTTTTTTTCTTTAAATTTCCAAAAAATGGAAATACATGTAAAGAAAAGTTTACTCGTAAACTTATGTAAGAGTTAAACGGATCGATTTGAAATATCATCCTGCTATACCGATTGTCCATAAAAATCAGTCATGTTTTTAAATGGAGTAGTGGGTCTATCATTCCTACACCCATTTCTAAAAGGAGAAAAAAAAAAAAAAGAATGGAATCCAAATTCTACTGAGATGATATTTAATCCTTGGTTACTAAAAAGGGATATCTACCATGTTCATTAATAACAAGGAAGAAAAAAAAAAAAAAAAAATCGAGATCATATATCTACTATAGGTGCATGGAATTATCAAAACTTTTTTATTTAAATTTTTGTTTACCTACTGTATACAAGTTCACTTGAAGTTTTCTTCAAGATAGGTGAAATTTTGGTTAAAAAGGCGATTTTTCTAAGTTTAGAAATCGGTAAGAGATTATTTGATGCACATCATTAAAATAAATAAATAAAACTTGATTTTAAACCAATCTAACTACGGAAAACCTTGGGTCAAGAGAGTGTTTTTTTTTTTTTTTTTAAATTTATGACGAGGTCGAAGACTGAAAAAAAATTAAATAAGTGGTTCAGCGTACTCAGTGAGTCTTTTCACCGTTTTTAATATAGAGAGATGAAAAGGAACCTTCAAGGATTAGGAAGTATAAGAACATCCTCTTGCTCGTAGTCCAGGTGTGTACAGCTATCCAAAATAAATGATGAGAACCCATATATAAACTTAACTAAAATAAAATAAAAGAAGGAGAGATAGTAAGCACCCTACAATAGAAAGAAATGAAAAAGCTCCTAACATCGTGGAGATAAAAATAAAAAATAAAAATCCTTGACACTAATTACTTGCTGTTTACCCCAGCTTTTGAACTTATGAAAACAAGGAGAATAGGATAGAACTCGTAGCATAGGTTTATCTTTTTTAGTGGGAAAAAATTAGAGAAAATGATTGCATATATATATGAGTGTTACTAATTCTCTACTTGGGCTTCTACCCTGCTTCGGCTAGATTAAACTTGTTTTTCATGTGTATACTATACTGACTTTAGAACTTCAAGCCTTTCACAGTTTTTTACACAGTGTCCAGTCATTGATATAAAACTTTAGTTTGAATGTCACCCATTGATTGTCATTCTTCATGACAGTTAACGTTACATTTTTTAAACTCTTGAAGACCAACCCATCTATAAAACTTATTCTGGACAAAGCAAAGTAGGTATATCATTTCTTAAAAAAATACAAATAGAAAATTTTAAAAGAATGGTTTTACTGTTTGAGCCGGAATTTTTATTATTCCAGAGAAGTGATCCTTTGAGTGTTCCTGAGGTAACATCGAATGGTTTTGAGAGTTTAGCTAGAGGTATGTCATCTTTACAATCTCTAAGAAAAAAAAAATAATTAAACAAATTACAAGAATTGTCGAGATAAAAGTTATGTTTATAAAAATCAACTCGAGGAAAGAAAAAAAAAAAAAAAATTTCCGAACGCAAAGAGAGTATTTAATAGCTATTACAACGTATTTCAACATTTCATTTACTAGGGTGGATATGTCGCATCTACGACGGTCCTTTAGTTAGTTAAAAATTTTTTTTTTTTTTTTTGTAAATCTTCCTGATAGATAAAAAAAAAACAAAAACAAATCCTTTCTTCTCTCCACATTGGAAAGTGTTCTTCAATTTCATTGATGTATATCAAAGTCAAAATCCATTTCCAATGTTGGGTTAGCCTCATCAAAACATTTAAGGTGAGGGTGGCGTACTTAGCTAATAAAATCAATAGAACTTAAAAAGTGCCCATCCATTTTACATCTTTTTTTTTTTTTTTTCCTTTCTTCCGTCTTTTATGGAAAGTCTTTCCGTATCTGTTTTATATTCAGCTACGTCTTTTGGATTCTCCAAACTTCCGACAAAGAAATGACCCCCTTCCTCCCTTCTTTTTTTTTTTTTTTTTTTGTAATTTTTTTGTCTCTTTTCTTTCGCCATTCTTTCAAGTAAGGAGTATATCTCATGGCACTTTAAGAAAGTATAGATAATTAGATAGCTTATGAAATAAAGAGATAAACATGCAATCCTATCGAATAAATCCTTCCCTTTCTTTCTTCGCGCCACCTTTATTTCATAAAACTATAAACACTCTCCATTGATAGCTTCTAAAGACTTCCCTTCCCCTTTCTTTCCTTTTTTTTTTTTTTCTTTTTCGTCGTCCTCTTCCTCTTTTTTCTTTATTTCTTTTCTTTTTCTTTTCTTTTAATATAAAAAATAAAAAATAAAAGAATTACAAGAAACTCAACATGAAATTGTCGGTTTCATCCTTTTCCCCATTTCAAAGATCCAATGTGTACATAAATGCTTTGCAGTGGCCTGTATGTGCGGTAGAGTCCTATGCGTTCCCTAAAAAACCTTACTTGATTCTTAAGCTTTTGGAGGCATTCTACTGCACAGCGATTGTCGGAGTAAGTTTATATTCATTTTTAACAAATTTAGATGGAAAAGCTTGGCCAAGTTATTTTTTTTACTTAACTCATTTAAGTTTTTTTAGCGTGGTTGTGTATTTTTGGGTACGTTTTTTTTTTTTTTTTTTTTTTAAATTTTTGACTTCTTGCATGCAATTCGACCTGCTACATTGTATCCTTAGGATCCTTCAAATAATCGATACATTTTTACTTCTTCATAGACTTAGCTTCTTCTTCGTCTTCTTCTTTTTTTCTTCCTCTCATCTCTCTGAATGAACACCTATACTTTTTTATTAGATGAGTATTTATATCTCGTTCCAGTATATCTATCGATCGTATGCAAGTAAATCTTCTGCATGGTTCATGACCGTCTATGCGACTTTATATTCCTGGAATTGTGCTTTACAACCCTTTATTGTGATTGTCTATTGGTGTTTTTTAAGTGGCCAGCTTTTCCCACAACTTTCTTCATTAAGTAAGTTTTCTTCTATTTCTGAACATGGAATAGGAGCTTTTTTCATGTTTCTTGACGTAGGCTTTGGAACCATGGTAATGCCGTTTTGGACACTGCTGCCGTTCACATTCATTATTTTATTGTACCTAGCGTACAGTTTTCTTCATTACGGAATGTAACGTATCCTCTTCTTATACATATTGATATCTATTTATACATTTAAAAGAGCTTAAATTTCGTTAAAACGTTTATGCTTTCTTAGGATTTCTTATCTTTTTATTTTTTTCATTTTCTCTGTTAAAATTCACTAACTAACAATCACTAACCACAAAATTCACCTTCTAATATTATTTTTTGTATCTTTTTTTTTTTTTTTGTTTTCTTTCGTTAGTTATGCTACTTGGTTATACAGTATTTTGGATTTGACTCAGCCGAGGGCTGCCTTCATGTACCCTGGCATGACGATAGGTATCTTAGGCATGTTCATTATCATGTATTTTGTGCATCGATTGCGTGATTACCTTAGGTCCATGTTAAGTTTTCAAAGAAATACGATTTCGTCCTTTGCAAAGAAAACATCCACCGAAAGTTGTTTAGTCGTTAACGAACAAGTGTAAACTACTATTCACAGAGAAAATTGAACGTTTCCTATCTTTTTTTTTATATATCTTTTTTCTGAGTATTCAAAACAAAATACAACAACTCCTTTGCCTATAAAAAAGGATACTTAGGATTCAAAATCTCATTCTTTTTTTTTTTTTTTACATCAAGCAGATTCTATTACTCCTCTATTTCCTTTTAATTTCGTTTAGTTTCTTTGTTTAATTAGATTTATGTGATTTAAACTCATTTCGCTTTAGTTTGCAACTTCCTTGCTCATGTTTTTTTTTTTTTTTTTCCTTCTTTTTTTTTTTTTCGTATTTGAACTTTAAAAGTCTGGGTTGGAACGTTCTTTACACATTAAATATAATATAATCTAATTTAAATTTGGTATTTTTAGTTTTATTTCTAACAAAGTTTACCTTCTTTATCAGTAGTTTATTGATACCTTTTAGCATTTACATTTTAATTTATAAGGGATATTTTAGCTATTTCGAAATTCAGAAAGAAGGAATAAAGAATTTTAAATTTACTTTACGGTCAGTCTAAGTTTGCAATTTCTATTCTTTCTTTATGTCTTCGGAAAGAAATAAAGAAAGAGCGATTTTTATTATTTTGGTAAACAAATCTTTAACTTATGGGTGTAAAATAAACCTAACTTAAAAACAGAATAAAAAAAAAAAAAAAAAAAAAAAATGCAATAAATGCAGTATACATACCTATCACTTACTCGATTCACACTGCTCCGATCATTTCCCAATTAAAACAATATATCTATTTCCATCTAGAAGAGAGAAAATCGACAATCACGTAAATTTAAAATGTAAGGTAGATAATCTATTTTAAGAACGCAAGTTGACTTCTCATAAATGAAAACAAGCAACCTTTTCACCCCCCACCCCCACCCCCACCCCCACTCTCAGCAAGAATGGAATCACTGAAAATTTTACATTCTAATTTGAGAATGGATAATTATTTGTACACATGCACACTCCACGTTTGCTGTGCTGATGGAATTAGAATAATTTTACGTTGATTTTCTAAATACTTAACGGACTTCCCTTATTCTTTCTCCTTAACCTTTTCATTTATTTATTTTGTTTTGTAAAATTTAAATTCTAATCAAAAAAATAAAATTTCTTTTTATATTTTTTTTGTTATTCGTTCTATTTGTAAAGGGATCGGAAGTCACCCTATCATCATCCTTCATTAAAAAGAAAATAGAAGACACGGACATCAGATCAAGGGATTCCCATTTACCAACCACTCTCTACAGACAATTAAATTTTCTAGGCGGACTTTCCTTTCATTTTCTGATTGCTTTTTTAAAGGATGTTTTTATTTTTATTTTTATGCTTTTTTTTTTTTTTCTTTAGGATAATGAACTTTCTATTTTGAGTATTTCCTTTCTATTATCTTCGCATTTATACTGTCTTTACTTGGCATATTTTTGTTTACTCGTATTTCCTCATTTTTTTGTTCACTTTAAACTCGGTTGAACTTTTTTTTCTTCCTTTTTTATGTGTAAATCATTCTGTTTTTCTTTCCTACTTTATTTTTCTTTTTTTTTTTTCTTTTTTTCTTTCTTTCTTTTTTTCTTTTTTTTTTTTTTTTTTGCATTTTAACATGGGAACATGTGGGAAAAGTTTTGATTTTATTTATTTATTTTTTTTCTTTTTGTAAAACGAAGAACCATACAATTTCTTCGCATGAAGACTTTTTTATCACTTCTTGATTTTTTCATTTTTTACTCCTTGAATTCTGTTTTGTACTTCATTAAAAAAAATAAAAATAAAAAGGCAGACACAAAAAGGAAAAAAAGGATGAATAATACATACGCAAAAAAATAGAGGATTCATTTGGAATTAAAAAAGGAATCCTTAGTATCCATGATGGAGATTCAAAAAAAAAAAAAAAAAAAAAAAAAAATCTTCTTTCTACTTCAGTTGACTTTCGTTTTCTACTGAGTTTAAGATTTTTTAGTTTGAGTGGTGGATTTGTTTAGAGTCTACTTGAGTTCGCATCTCTTAAAATCTCGTCAGTCCATCCACAACCCCCCCCCTCTATACACTATATATATATATATATTTCTTAAATACTTCTTTTTCTTTGTTCTTCGTCTTAATTTTTTTTTTTTTTTTTTTCTTATTTCTACCTCTATTACCTTCGACGCTTCTCTTTGACCGTGTCCCTCACCAAGCCAAAATGGGCAACAGCGATCCCAAATCCAATCGGTTCATTGAAGGCTTTTTGTACCCAGAGATTTGTGCTTTGTCGTACTTTTTATCACTTCGAACCTTGTCGTATTTACGTTTGTTCGGCTTTTTGGTGTGCTTTGTGGTGCTATTTTTAAAAATCATTCAACTGATTTACGTGGACGAAGGCATGGCACGCATCCGATTTTGGTTCGTCTTCACCTTTTATTGTTATCTCTCCATCTTTGTGTACCTTGGGGTATCGTATTCAAGATTTAAAAATAAAATAAAACTAAAATACAATTTTCTTACGATTTAATAACCAAAAAAAAAAAAACTGGAAATGCAATAGGTGTCCAAAAAATGGAAAAAAAAAAAAAAAAAAAAAAAGCCATTTTAGAAAGTGGATACAGCTCGGAGTCAAGGGGGGGATATGCTTCATGAGTAGATTAAGAGCCAAGTTAAATGCTTAAGCTTTTGTTTTTTTTCTTTCGTTCTTTCTTTCTTTATTTTTTTGAATGTGATAACAATATTCCACACGCTTCATGTTGAGTTCTTCTTTCTCTGTTGGATGCTTCATTTTAGAAAGCTCGTGTTTGCATGTCCAACGTAGGAGGATGTGATGATGCATGTTTAAAAGTGAGGGAGGGAGTGGATCTGTGTTACTCCTCTGAAAAAAAAAAAAACTTTATGAAAAGAAAGGGTTCATTTCATTTCGATCCATGAACTGTGTTCACTTTTCATCTCACTCCTTTCTTGGCTCGTTTCCTTTTCGACTTATTGGACGTGGATGGATGATGGCCATGTAGTTTACGTTAGCCTTAAGTTTTCGTCAAGCGTTTCATTTCCCACCTCCGTCGATGCCGTGGTGTACGTTGCATGCGTTTTTGTACGCGTTTAATTGTGTGAACCCCTTGTTGGACGGCCTGGCGTTTTTTTCCGTGCATGATCCCATGGTGTTTCCAACCATTTCCCCGTTAAGAAAATTGACCTGTTTATCCATGCATATTTCCGGTGCGTCCGTGATGGTTTTGGAAATCCTCGGTGGGGCCATGGAAATTCGTATCTGGACCGTGGTGCCGTACTTGGGTATCATGATGCTTTACTTTTGCTGGACATTCATTTATCATGCCATGTACGTTTGGAAGAGAAAAAAGCAACTTTTTTTTTTCGTTTTCCCTTTTTTTTTCTTTACTTCTTGGGTAGGAGTGTGTGAGTGTTTAAAATCCTTGAACTTCGTCTTTTCATTACCATGCATGAAAGTGAATTGAAATGACTTTAGTATACTTATTGATGATAAGTCGATCATCCTTTTTTATATTCACTCTTTTCTTCTACTACGATGTTCTTTCCCTTTTTCTATTTTAGTACCCATAAGTTTGTGTACCCATTTATGGATTACCAACATCCAAATGCAGCGTGGATGTATCCCATCATGATGGTACTTCCATTCGTGAGTTTTATGGTGATCTTTTTATTTCACAAATTAAAACGAACGTTTGTGTCTCGTCCGGAATGGTTAATAGTCCAACGCAAAGAGTCCCAACGAAGAAGAGCGTTGGAGGATGCAGACTCTACCAAAGAAAATGACGACGAAGCGCCGTATTCCTTTTTTTAAGTTTTCATTTCCATTTCACTTGTTAACTTTCAGCATTTCTTTTTTTGCATTTTTTTTATTTTTTCTAAAGTTTAGTTTTGAATATTTATTTTGTTTCATTTTTTAATTTTTTAATTTTTTCGTTGGTAAAAATAGTCTACCTCCCCTATTAGTTGTACGGCATCATCCTCTTTATTCCATGAAAGAGACACATGCTTCGTTTATTCCACATTTGGTTTCCAAACTCCCCCACCTTTTTTTTTTTTTTTTTTTTTTCTTTATCACTTTTTTTTTTCAGACATATGCTTCGTTTTCAATGTTTTCAAGTGGTTCTCTCTTCCTTGATCTTTTCTTCTTCTTCTTGTTCTTCTTATCTAACTATTGTAGAATCTAGCTAATCATTTATATAGGTCATGAAGAGTGTAGGTATGCTTAGTGTGCATACCCACCTTTGTAAATACAATGTTGGTTGTGCTCTATAAAAACACGAAAAGATTTATGAAAAAAAAAACAGAAATGCATCATGGTGAGAAAGAATTAAGAATTTCTTTAAAAAAGAAACACGAACTGTTTTCTCTCTGTTTTCTCTCTGTTTTCTCTCTGTTTTTTTTTTTTTTTTTTTTTTTTTTGGACACCTATTGCATTTCCAGTTTTTTTTTTTTTGGTTATTATTCTTTTGGTTTAATTTTTTTGAAGAGAAAAAACACGTCCGAAAAATAATAATAATAAGTTTGAATACTGAATTCCAATCCATTTTTTCAATCCCACGCAATCACCACTAAAGAAACATCATGAAGATTGATTTCCTAAATCAGGGTATCCCATGGATATACGATAGAAACAAAGTTGAATCTCTTTATCCATTTCTGTTCCATGCTTTACCTTCCACTAAACTTGACCTTACCCTTAAAAGAAAGGATTTAAACATAAATATATAAATAAATGGAGAAACTAACGAAGATTTGAAGAGGTTGAGTGAACTTCTAACTTCTTCTCAATGAACATACTCTTATTTATTTTTTTTTATTTTCTGTTCTCCCATTTTCCTTTCAAAATTCAACGTTTCAAAAGAAGAAGAAACTCTTTTTGCTCCTATTTGAACTGAAATAAAATACACACATGTCTGATGTATTTTATTTATTTATTTTTTTAAATTTCAAACTTTACCTTCCAGAAGAAAAGAAAACCAAACCTTCCGAAAGAAAAGAAACACTTACTACTTTACCTATTCATCTATATACACACACATACATCTCTCTTTGACTTCGACTCAACTCTATCTTCATTTTTTCATTTTTTTTTTCGTATTTGAACTTTAAAAGTC
>JADGJU010000285.1:0-11920 GCA_026937265.1 Coelomomyces lativittatus
GGTAGTTTTTTTTTTTTTTTTTTTCTCTAATGAAATTGAAATACACAATTTCATAAAAAAAATCGTTCTTATCTCTTGATTGCTTAGTATTTTCAATGATCTTTTTTTTATTTCTAGTCCAAAAAATACGCTGATGTAGAAAAGGAAAAGGATGCACTTATCAATTTACCTGAAAGTTTGGTTGCGATTGATGAAGAATCATCAACTTATGAAAATAATATTTTTGGTGGCTTACCGAAAGGGCATCAGGAAATTCTTCGAGTACACTCGTCTGCAACTTCTGGTGAGACTCGATTAAACAAGGAAAATAAAAATGAGAATCCAAGAGATTCTCTGGAAATCAGCGGGAAGGATTCGAGTTTGTCTCTTATAAAAGGTATACTCAGTCTCTTAGACATTATTTACAATAAAAATAAGAATATTCATCCATCTGTCATCCTTCACATAACTTCAAAACTTAATACCTCTGTTTCGGATACTAATTTTGATTTTTATGTTATTTTATAAAAAAAGATGGTACGGGACTTAACAACCTAGCTGGTTCAGACGACAGCGAAAAAAAGAAAGTGGATAAGAGTGAAAGAGAACCAGAAGGAGTTGATGCCTGTAAGAATTATACAAGCGAACTAGATGATAACCAAAATGAAGCAGAAGCACTAGAAACAGATACAGAGGAAGAGGAAGAAAAAAGCGACGGAGCAAAAAATAATTATGGAGAAGATCATATGCTTTTGAGTTTAAAACATCAAACAAATAAAGAATACGCTATTACGTTGGATGATGGAGATGAAGACTCATATCAAGCACGTTTGAAATCTTGGGCAGAAAAAAACTATGAAGCTCGAACAGGATCCTCTGTTCCCTCCAGTGAAGAATGGAATATGCTTGAAGAAATATATTTGCCAGGAAACCTTCCTGATGAGCCAATTAAAAATGGATTTGTTGTTCCCGGGGCAATTTACGCCGATTTGTTCAAATACCAACGAACTTGTGTGATGTGGCTTTATGAACTTCGACTTCAAAAAGTGGGAGGAATCATCGGCGACGAAATGGGTTTAGGAAAAACAATCCAAACAATCGCTTTACTTGCATCGCTAAAAAGATCTAGAATGCTAACTAGACCCGTGTTGGTGGTATGTCCTGCGACGTTGATGTCTCAATGGGTTCGTGAAATCCACGATTGGTTCCCACCATTTAGATGCATTATGTTACACACATCAGGAACGGGTTTTTCAAAGCACGTAAGAAAGAAACGCAAGTTTAGGACGATCTCTGAAATGAATAGCTACAGGACTCAAAAGCTTATTCAAAAAGTTGTGGACGAAGGTCATATTTTGGTAACTACCTATTCGGGACTTCAAAAAAATTCCAAATGGCTCCTTCCAGTGAAATGGGGATATGTTATTTTAGATGAGGGACATAAGTTAAAAAATCCCAATGCAGGGATTACCATGACATGCAAACGACTTCGAACACCCCATCGCATCATATTGACAGGGACTCCTATTCAAAATAATTTAACGGAGCTTTGGTCTTTATTTGATTTCATATACCCGGGTCGTTTAGGCACCCTTCCTGTATTTGAAGCTGAATTTTCAGTTCCTATAAACTTGGGGGGTTACGCTAATGCCTCGGCACTAGAAATTACATGCGCTTACAAATCTGCACGCGCTTTGCGGTCAATTATTCAACCTTACATGTTGCGAAGGATGAAGGCCGAAGTGGCTCAAGATTTGCCTAAGAAAAGTGAGCAGGTTTTGTTCTGTAAAATTACATCGGTGCAACGCGAATTGTATGAGTCCTTTTTAAAATCAAAAGAAGTCAATTCAATCATAGAGGGCAGCCTTCATCCTTTATTTGGAATAGACGTACTTCGTAAAATATGTAACCATCCTTGTTTGTACTCATTTACTTCCTCTAAAGCATTTGAATGCTCGGGAAAAATGATCGTATTAAAAGAGATACTTAAATTCTGGAAATCAGGGAATCACAAGGTCCTTCTTTTTTCTCAAAAACGAAAGGTACTAAACCTTTTAGAGGAACTAGTTAAAGATATGGGTATGAAGTCATTTATTTCGCTTCGATAAAATTAAAAAATATTCTATCACTAGGAAAACACGTATCTCTCTTTTTGAAAAAAAAAAAAAAAAATCGGTTATGGATATTTTCTCAATATATGTAACTTCTTTTCTACGTAGGTTACTCATACAAAAGAATGGATGGAATGACGCCTGTAAAACAAAGAGGACAACTTGTAGATAAATTCAATCAAAATAAAGATGTTTTTATCTTTTTACTTACAACAAAAGTCGGTGGTCTTGGAATTAATTTGACAGGAGCAGACAGAGTGGTAATTTTCGATCCAGATTGGGTATTTATTTATTTATTTTTTACATGGATAATGAAAATTATTTTTTCACATTTTTAGATTTTTTAAAATTGTAATCATACGATATGTTTTCAAAATTCAGAAACACTTTTGATTCATGCAGCTGTGGTGAATATTTTTACTTTTTAAAGATATATGATAATATACATGTATTTTATATGGAAAAATTAAAATTTTGAAAAAACCTTTTTTTTTTTTTTTTTTCTAGTTATTTACATTCTTTTTTTTTTCTTTTCTTTTTCATGCCCTATTCAACTTATAATTTTAAAGAATCCTTCGACAGATATGCAAGCTCGTGAGCGCGCTTGGCGCTTAGGCCAATTGCGCCCAGTTATTATTTATCGCCTAATCGTGTCTGGAACGATAGAGGAAAAAATTTATCAGCGTCAAATCTTCAAAACCTTTTTATCAAATAAAGTATTGAAAGATCCGAAACAGCGTCGATTTTTTAGACTTAATGATTTAAAAGATTTATTTTCTATTGGGAAAGAAAGCGAAAAAGAATCGAGACCAGAAACACAAGGACTATTTGAAGAAATGAGACCGAAGGTTGATGATGATTCGTTGATTTCTGAACTAGAAGGCGTCAAGAAATTAGAACCAATGTATGTGACTTTCTTTGATACTTTACTTCCTGTCTACCAAAAAATCATACACAAAAGAAAAATAAGTGAAATGAGAAGTAAAGTTCTATCGAAAAACTTCATTGGATAGTATTAGAACCTGGTGTATTTTCTTTTATTTAATTTATTTAGGGAGCAAACAGCCCCAACACCACAGAACGAGGGGCCTGAAGCGAATATGCTAGATAGACTTATAAATAAGGGAATGCACTCAAGCTTACAGCACGAAGACATTATAAAGAATACAAATCCAGAGTTTGTTATTATGGAACAATACGCTGAAAAAATGCTAAAATCCTCTTTGGCAGCCTTGGATGCCTCTCGAAGCAAGCTACAATCGTATTCTATTTCAGCACCTACGTGGACAGGACATTTAGGACTTGCTGGAAAGCATTCCACGACACCCAGTTCTTCCATACTGCTTGAGAAATTTAAACATCCCGAAGGTGATGAAGGTTCTACTAGAAAGACACTGGGTGTGGAAATAAGAGATTTTCTAGATGAGAACCAAGGAAAAGTCAAGTCCTCGGATTTAGTGCGTCATTTTAAGTCAAATTTAACTAAAGGATATTCAACAGTGTTTAAAAAATTACTTTTAGAGGTTGCTGATTTCCAAAAAGAGGAAGATGTTGGATGGTGGGTATTAAAAAATAAGTATCGGCGATAGATGATTTTTTTCCGTTCCCCTTCGCCTTTCATTATTGACACTGACCCCCTTGTAAAAATTCAGATTTAAATAGATATTTTATACAGCATATAGATTTCATTTGTATAAAGGCACATAGAATCTTAAAAAAATGTTTAATAAATTATTCATGGACTTCGAATGTAGTGTAAATGCCATTACATATATATTTATATATTCTTTTCAAGTGGATCAATGTTTCGAGAATTCATTCAGAATATAAACCCTGGTTAGTATGCGTCGTTAAAGAATTCCTTTTGTGTTTTTAAAGTCTACAGAATGCACATAAATCTTTAAAATTATATATATGCTAAATGATGTATCCATAAAATTTACGCCTTATCCATTTAACTAAAACTCAACAAATTCGTGATGGTTTGTACATGAATAAAGGGAATAAGTTTTTTTTCCTCAAAAAACTTAAAAAAAAAAAAAAAAAAAAAAAAAAAATTTTTTTGATTAGAAATTCTTGAACAGATGATTTGTATTTATAGTTTTTAATAAAATACATTGATCATCAAGGTTTTCCTTCTTTTTGAAAAATAAGACAATTCTATGAATAGTTGCTTTTTGATTAAAAATGCTCACTATATTCCATTTACCTAGAAGTTATTAACTTTTCACTTCCTTTTTTTCTTTTTTCTTTTTTTTTTTCTTTTTTATATATTTTCAATACAACTTTAAAAGGGAAAACATCGGTCCTTTGTGGAACGGTAGGTCCAACGGAAGTTAAAGTTCGGGATGAAAAATTAGGAATGGCTACTGTCGACGTACTGTTTAAAACACAATCCGGACTGTCTGGTACCTTATGCCTGTTACTTTGCGCTCTTTTAAAAAATCAAAAAAAAAATTATATCCTTTGCCAGTCTTGTTTTATGATTTTTTATCTTAATTTCAAAATATAGGATGTATGAATGAATCATCGAAGCCAAAAAAAAAAAAAAAAAAAAAAAAAACTCGACTCCTTTTTTCTTCAGAATGTTTCCGTTTTGCTTCCGTTTTTTATTTTTCTTATTTAATTGTATTTTTCTTTTCATCTTTAGGCACTGCTGAAAAGAGACTAGAACTTATTCTTAAAGAAACCATTGAAAGTCTCATTATCACCACCTTACATCCTCGTTCGCTCATTCAATTAACTTTCCAATGTATAAACAATGATGGATCTGTATGTAATTTCATCAAGAATTTAAATTAGTTGCTAAAGTATTACATCCACAAAGTAAACAAATATTAAATTTGCAAAATAGATTTCACTTCCTTTTTTATTTATTTATTTATTTATATTCCTCATTTCTTTTTCAATGCATGTGCTTTTTGTACTGTCCCTTTTGGAAAAAGCTTCTATCGACTTCTTTCAATGTAGCCTTTCTTGCTTTAGTGAACGCTGGCGTTCCTTTATGTGATTCATTTGCATCTGTTACAATTGGTATCTCTCCTCAAGGTTTCAAGCAACTCAATCCCACGGCAGACGATGAAGCCAATGCGACTTCGATTCATGTTTTCGTTTTTTCCCAAAAACAAGAAGGAGCATATAGTATTCAATCTGAGGGTTCATTTACGGAACTTGAAGTGCGATTTTTTTTTTTTTTTTTGTGGAAGGTGGAAGAAGGAAAAGTAGAAAAAAGAATATTTTCTTTAAGAGGCAATGAAGAAATGTACTTAATAATAATAACTTTATTTTTTTCTATTTAGTTTATTGATTGCTATAACCTTGCTCTGCAAGCCACAAAACAGATCTTTTCGGAATTTCGTGAAATTCTTTCCGAGAAATGCGATTAAATAGAAATTTATTTAGCTCGTCAACTTTTCTTTTTAATTTTGCATTTCTCATTTCGAAAGCAAAAAAAGAAATTTGAATTCATTTAAATTGTAAGTTTATTATGCACTTTGAAGCTTGATTTTAAAGTTTACATTGGTAGTCCTAACCCAAGTCAATTTATATTGTCTTAAACGTTAATTTCGAAAGTAAAAAAAAAAAAAAGACTTAAATAAAGCAAAACCAATAGAAAATATACATAGATTATAGAAGAAGGTGCGAGGAAAGCAATAAAAAAAAAATCACTTCACTCTTTTCATTGTATTTTTTTTTTCCTTAGAGAATTGAACCTTTATATTTGGAAATAATACAAAATTCTATGGATTACTTTTTTTATCTCTTATGCTAAAAAATGAAAAGGAAAAAAAACACACCGATGTATTATGCGTAGCTTGAAATAACAGACTTTAATGAAATTTGTATCAGCTTGTAATGTATTTTACAAAATTTACTTTCCATTGATTGATTTCTTTTATTTTTACTTTTTAAATAAAATCAGAAGGTGCTTTAGTTCAGCCCAAACAAAATGAAATCTAGGAATTTATTCATTTACATACAAGAGCAAAAAAAAAAAATAAAGAGGGAAAGCATCACAAAAATCACCCGAGCTGATATACAGACAGTACTCTTCTATTTTCTGCTAAAAATAACCGATCAAAAAGAAACATATGCTGATTGTTTTCGGGTAACATTTCAGATCGAGTGATGTCTAATTCATAAGTAGATCCAAACTCGCATCTACAAATTCTTTTATTTGAAATAAAATAAAATAGACGGGTGGAAGGATCCAGATTAGGCTCCTGAAGAAATACGAGTTGAATAATTCGTTCATGTCCTAAATACCATTGAGCCAAAGGTCCCAATTTCTGGGTATGAAATAAAGCAATGAACCCTGAATCGTAACCTAGTAATACTTGTGTATTTTGAAAAGCGACACAGAGCACGCGACCATGTCCCCAGCGTAGTCTCCATTGATACGTATTTGTCGAGGAATGGTAGACTGTTTTTTCACCGCAATGCAGCACTTCGTCGTTCCCATTCAACCACATGACCTTCGCATTTTTTTCAATTAAAGTTTTAGAAATGGGTTGACATTCTAGTGAGGGGGTAGACATATGCCATTGAATGAAGTAACCTTCCGCATCCACGGTGGACACCAAAGGAGGACAAATGCTCATTGACAGGATGGAAGTCAAATGGCCTAGGTTGTCATTGAATGCAGGACGACATGCAAAGATGGGGCACATAGACAAACGAACATCAAAGATAAAGAAAGAACCATCCGTGGTGCCTACAAAGACACATTGACTAAATGCTTTGGTGGGAAACGGACACACACAAGATACATGACCAAAACATTTAAGTACATGCTGGGGAGTCTCGGGCCATTGGATATGAAGTAGGTGAATATACGATTCAAACTGTAGGTGGTAAGCAACGGAAATAATGTTTGCAAAAACAGGAGAGCGCTCAATGACAGTTAAGCGATAATCTAGATTTCATCATAGACGTAGGATTGAGTTTCATTAAACGGGTGGTAACAAAGTAACAGAACAATATTTAAAAAAAAAAAAAAACAGTCTAAAACTACATCTTGAATCGAGTTCGTTCCTGTTTGACTTATGAATGTAACGAATCATTGGTTTTTAAACGAAAGAAGCAAGAGAATCGATTCAATTTTTTTTTTTTTTTTTTTAAACTTTACCTGGGTGTTCATTAGAGGGACATACCTGGTGGAATAGGAATAATGTGCTTCAAACTTAGAATTTTCATTGAATCTAAAATTTCATCCACTTCTCGAGGCCTTTCGAACATTAGTTTTTCGCAGCACTTAAGAATGCATATTTATTTAAAAAAAAGGGGGGGGTGAGTGCGGTTAAGAATTCAACTTCAAATTCAAAACTAATCTTCGCGGAAGTGAAAAAAGAAAAAGAAAAGGAGTAAAAGTTGAGAGCTGCAAGTTACCAATAAGTACAGCTAGAATGCATATGTGAGTGGAAAAAATTTACCAATGAGCTAGCCTTCATAAAAATTTGAAATCGAAGGGAGTCTCCGATTGTATGAGAAACATTCTTTTTTCGTTTATTATCCAAGGAAGCACATATAGCCGCTTCTTCTAAATGCTGAACACCAACGGACCTGGTTTCAATGGCATTTGTTTGGAAAGATGCATCCACAAGAGCATCTCCAGTTTGGGTCTCTTGCTTTTACGGATCAGTTAAATAAGAAAGAAAGAAAAAATATCCCCGAAGAGTGCAGAGATTAATTAGCATGAAATCAAAAGTAACATTCCTAATATTAATTCTAATTATCAGACTAATAAAAGTAGAATCGACTAGCGGTTATAAACAAACCTCACATAATCTCGCTTGTTGGGAAATAGGAGCGTAGAGTGATCCGCGAAGTTTTAATTCATAAGAAGACATAGGGGTAAAATTCAAGAGTTCAAAGGAGGCATATTCAAAGGCAATCATTGATTTAATTTTCTTAGTCATATAGAGAAAAAAAAAATTAAAAGCGTATATCAGAACAAAAAAGAAAATAAAGAAGTCTCCATAGACATAAGGAACCATTTCATTTAAGTAGAGTTTGTAGAACACATCCAGCAAAAAAAGAGGTGCGTATGTGGTTGTGTTCTTTTTCTTTTCAATAAATACTTATCTATCTACCTATGTACGTGAAAATTAGAAAATACCTTTACTCTTGATGAAATTTGGGGATCTGTATGAATAAAAGTTACATTGGAATCAAATTGACCTTTGAGTTTTATGGGAGAAAGTCTAGGGGATTCATGTTGGTATGCGCTGGAATCTCTTTCACTGTTTTTACTTGAATCCGAATAAGTATCAAAGTCATCCTCGTAATCTTCAAAGTCTGTAGAATAATTAGAAGCAGACCTAACCAATGCATTCATTGTCTTTAGTAAAGGAAATAATAAAAGAAAAGAAAAGAGTTGTTGACGTGGTTGCCCTTCCTTCGAAAAAAAAAAAAAAAAAAAATTCGTTTTTGCACATTTCTTTAACAACTTTTAACTTTTTAAATTTTTTAAGGCATTCCCTTACAAACATAAAAGTAATAGGGAATCATTGCGAATTTTTTTTGGACTTTGAGGATGTGCTCGATAAAAGAAGAAGGTACGAAATCCTGTTATACACTAAAATAGATTTTCTTTTTTATTTCATCAATATTCAAAGTTTACGTTTTTAATAATCACTTTAACATTTTCCTGTCCTATTTCAATGTTCAATATGCAATTTGATCAGTAAGTTTGAATTTCTTGGTTCAACAACTCGAAAATGATCTTCTGGCCATCAAAAATGGAACTATGGGGAAACTCCGCGGTTACTGTGCCGAATGCGATGGTGCTTCTGATTCCACTTTTTTTTTTTTTTTTTTTTTTAAAGGCTTCTGAACTCATTGGATACATATATATATTGAAATTCATTGTCTTATTATTATTATTATTATTAACTTTCAATGCTGAAAGGAGCCATCAAGGATCCAGATACAGTGACATATGCAAACTCAACCTCGTATCATTCTTACTGTTTTAATTGTGCTGGATGTAAAGCTTCTCTTGCAGATCGAACTTACATTTTATTTAAAAGTATGCACTACTGTGATAATTGTTACAACGATTTAAATCCTGAAAAGTGTGCAGCGTGTTTAGAAAAAATTCAAGGAAAGATGCTTCGATTTCTAGAGAAAAATTACCATCCATCTTGCCTTGTTTGCCGTAATTGTAGGTCAGGACTGAAGGAAGGGCATGGCATAGTGAGCCCTGCAGGAGGGATTTACTGTCCTAAGTGCTATGAAGAAGTTCATAAGATTTTTTGTTCAGCTTGTAATCAACAAATTCAAGTTGCTGATGCAGATTCGGAATTTTATACCTTAAATGATAAGAGGTATCATGTAAGATGTTTTAAATGTTCAGTATGTATATTCCCACATTAGAATTTTTAAATCACTGCGATGCCCTTTTAAGCATTTGAATTCATAACTTTAATGTGGAGAAAAGAAAGGGGAAAAAATAGAAAAATAAAAAAATGAAATTCAGATTCTACTTACTTTGTAGTGCGGGTCAACAAGATATGAAGCTTTCATTTGTTAAAAATCCATTCTTCTATTAATAACCTCAGCCCATGCGAATACTGTTCTTTAAATTTTGTGTGTAGGTTTGCAGTTGTTCCCTTCAAAATTCAAAGCCATTTCAGCTAAATAATTATCAGTTGGTGTGTCAAAAGGATTTTGAAAAAGGTTATAAAAAACCTTAATTGATGATTTAAACTTTTTTTTATTCCGAAATGCATTTTATTTATTTATTTATTTATTTATTTATTTATTTATTTTTTTAATTCTTTTTTAATGCTTTTCTTAATACCTTCCTTTTAAATATTTATCTATTTCATTTGGTTTTTTCTCTATTTCCTTAAGATTTACCTCTTTTCTTGTATGAGAAAATACTTCATATTATGGTTTAAAATACTAAAAAAATAAAAAGATAAACGCAGGCAATCATATAAACCAGCGAAAGATGCCTTTTTAAAAATAATCAAACTACCTTTTCAAATAGTTTAACTTCTTTTTAAACAGGAAATTCTACCAATTCATGGAAAGAAATAAATAAAAATGAAAATCATTCTCAAATGAGCTTTAAAATTCCCAGAAAGAAAATGAACCACATGCATTTATAAATATATTTTTATTATTATTTTCAATTACCCTTCTATTAAGTACTTTATTAAAGTAGTCATAAGCCATAAATACGTGATTCATTTAAAAAAAAAAAAAAAAAAAAAAAAAAAGACGAGAGAATTTAAAAGGCTTAAGTGAAAAATAGGTATGATTGCAAGTAAAAAATAGGTAATATATCGAAGGATGGAAAAATCACGCCATCGTTAAAAATGCTCTAATAAAGAACCCAGTCCATCTATTTCAGGTTTTTATGAGGACTATGAATTTAATTATAGCTAACATACTTGAGCTATATATATATATAAAACAACAACAACTAATAATAGAATGCATTTGTACTGAATATCAATTTGAGAAGCAGGTAAGGGTCCTGGCTTTTTTTTAGGTAATCCCATCATTTCCCCATTACGAATAATGAAAAAAACAAAAAAACAAAAAATAGTAAGTTTTCTTTCTAGGTAGACGACTTAAAAAATTAGTAGTACCTTAGTTAGTACTGGATTTATTACTATTTATCACTAAATCCAAACAAAAAAAGTATTCGACGTGCAGGCGAATTCATAGGTGTTACCTCATTAACCCTTCAGCTCACACGAACTTTAAACTCATTAAGCACGTGGTGAGTGTTCCCGTGCCTCCCTTCTATATTCTCTTTTTCACGTGTGCTGAGAAATACTTTACCAACCCAATTAGTTTTAATTTTAATTTTAATTTTTCTTTTTCGTTTTTTTGAGAAAAGAGGAAACTTAGTCCCCATTTCATTATGGCATTGAAATTAAGCTGTGTAAAAGGAATTAAAAACAACAACAACAGAAACAAAGTTTTTATCAAATAATTGTGAATATTCCGAATAATTTAATGGTCGAACCTTTTTTTTTTTTTTCTTTTTTTCTTTCATTAAATTTCAATCATACAATTGTATTCCATTAATAGTAGGTCATTGACAGTTAGTAATCAGTTGCTGTTTTCTTTTGAGACTAAAAGACAGATTTTTCCCTCAGTTATACTTTAAAATGCCACAACAAAGCGATTTAAACAATGACTCTGTTCATTTTGCTTCCTTAACTAGCTCTTTTATGGGAGTTGTAGATCAGGAACAAATCGAACAAGCACTTTCAGAAAAACTATTAGAAAATGCAAAAGAAATAGAATCAAAGAAAATCGAGAAACTAAGTGAAAAAAAAAGGTCTGTTAATCAATTTAAAAGTGAATGGAAATAAAAAAGTTTAGTTGATATTGAATTAGGGTAAAATGTTTAAGTTGACGAAGGGCTTTATTTTTATTTTTATTTTTTTTTGCTTTGAATAAACGGATAGGAAAAAGATTTTCCGTCGGTTAAAAGGGAAAATACAAGTGAAGCTAAACTTTTTAATACTTTTAGCAAATTGCATGAAAAATTATCGGAAATTTCTGAAAAATTGAACTCCGACGAGCTTACCAATCTTCAAAGAGCCGCTTTAGAGTCGAAAAAGATCTCACTCGTACGTCGACTCATGTAGAGCCTTCATAACGCTTCCCTTACTATATTTCTGGATTTTCTTTGTGCCTCTTTATCGATTTGCATGAAATTGAACTGACCTTCTGCAGAAAACCAAAACCAAAACAAAATAAAAATGGAAAACAAAAAAGTTTAATTTTACATAAAATAGGCGGTGGTAGTTTTTTTTTTTTTTTTTTTTTCTAATGAAATTGAAATACACAATTTTATAAAA
>JADGJU010000286.1:0-11894 GCA_026937265.1 Coelomomyces lativittatus
TTAAAATTAAAATTAAAATTAAAATTAAAATTAAAATTAAAATTAAAATTAAAATGAAGCATCATCATCCTGAATTTATGAATTGAATTTAAAAAAAAAAAAAAAAAAACAGTTTAGCTACATGTAAACACTCTCTAGTTACCTTGGTCCAGCATTGAATACAGGATACTTAAATGGACTAGGTTGACTTTCTGTTTCCCATCTTTCAGGTTGAAATACTAACGCGTCAGGTCCCCACAGGTATTCCAATCTTCCCATCACGTAAGGTAGCCAAAGGACCGCTTGACCAGCAGGAATCTTTGTGCCATCTGGCCAAACATCATCGTTCACGGCATACTTAACTTCTTGAGGAACACTAAATTCGTTGTTTTTGTTGTTTTTAAATAAATAAATAAAAGTAAAAGATCCATGTTGTTAATATAAAAAAAAAAAAAAAAAAAAGGTTTCAAACGTATAGAACCCGTTCATTGAAGAAAGAAGAAAAATAAAGGGGGATACAAAGTAATGAAAGGTACCTTGGATAGAGTCTTAATGTTTCTTTAAAAACAAAGTGAGCATACGATAACGATTTCACTCTATCATAATCCAGTTCCATGGGTGATTCTTTACAAACAGTATCAATTTCTTCCCTAAGTTTCTTTAAGACCGTTGGATGTTGACAAAGTAAAAAAATACACCATGATAAAGCTTGGGCAGTTGTATCTCGACCTGCAATGATGCTTTTTAAAAAAAATAAAGAAAGAAAGAAAGAGGACTTTGAATTAAGAATGAAGTAAAATGCTATGTACTAATTTAAGAAGGGAAAAAAAAAAAAAAAAAACCCATCAAAATGAAAATAAAACTTACAAGTTAAGAGAAATATCACGAAGTTCTTTATTGGAATACTGTATGGTTTGTCCATTGAATGTGCTTGGATTTAAAAAAAGAGACAATAAATCATTCTTGTTGGTTTCCACTGAAATGGCACGTTGACGATCCTGAATGAGAGTGTCTGCAAAAGTATTCACCAACTGCATGCATTGTTCTACTTCTTTACGTTTTCCATTGATGTGTTCCAAGAGTGCCCAGATGGGATACGGTAGAGTAAGACGTGAAGCCACAATGCATTGAGCTACATCATGCGTAGATAAAAAATGAATTTGGAGGAGGGGGAGATGAGCCACACCTACGAAAAGATCATGCTGTATTTTTCTCATCCACACTAAAAGCTCAACAAAAATAAAATAAAATAAAATACATGGGGTATTTTCCCTACTGAACCTCCTTTATGAAGAGAGAACCCAAACATATCTATGGTGTGCATACCTCGATCAAAAGCAATGGCAAAAGCAGGTTGATGTGTATCCCCTAATGAATTCAAATGACCTCCCATTCCAATTTCCATGAACGCATCCAACGTAAATCTCAAGAGTAAATCGTATAAATCCACCACGGTTTCATGGACTACCGCGTCATCCAATTTCTTAGTTAACATTTGTCCATGTTTCATGAAGACCTCGAACATAAAGTGTTTAAAGTTTTTGACATTGAACAAAAGCGAAGCACTTTTCCGTTGTCTTTTCCAAGCTTCACCATCTACATTAAAGATCCCTTCACCTAACAAGATTTCATTTTTTCTAAACAGGAGAGGACCTTTAACGTAATTCTGATCTCCTCCCACAAGGATATCAAAAAGAAAAAGAAAAGGAAAAGGAAAGGAAGGGTTAGAGAGTTTGTCAAGATGATGTTTAATTTATCCGTCTTACTCTCGTTATTCGTTACTTTAGAAAAAGTATTTCTCATTCACTCTTTCCATAAACGGAACCCCATCCATCTAGTTAATAGAACATAACAACAAGAAACTGAAAATCAAAAGACCAAGAGAAAGAACTCCTTTGAATCCATCCAACCACCACCACCCTGGAAGTAAAACCTCTTTCCTTTTCCTTTTTTAACTTACCTTAAAATTAGATTTTAAAATATGTTCAATATTGTTAGGATCGGACGTGATTAAATACGATGTTTCCAAGGGCATGTAGAGAATGGTATTTTTAGAGTGTGTGGAAAGGAACACTTGATGTTGTAAAGCGTACATGGTCTCTAAATGCATGGATTTAGATTTCCATAAAAAGGGGACATGACCTAACCACCAAGAAAATGGAACCCCCGATGGAATTTCTTTTCGATACGCTTTCCAAATACTTACCCAAAAAAAGAAAGGCATACCCACGACACTAACCATCACAACCAGAAGAACAAGGAAGGACCCCCATCCCGTCCATGAAAGAGACGTCCAAAACAAAACGAAGTGTTTCAGAGTCATCCAAGCCACCTTGAATGCATCTTGACACAAAGATGTTAACATACCCATTTTATAAAAGTAGAAAGGATGAGTACTTTAAAAATAGAAAGAAGAAACCCATTTAACTTTCACTTCGAACCTAAACTTAAGAAGAAAGAAACAGAGCGTTTTATTTATTTAGTTCTATTTGTTTTAAAAGAATAAAGAAGAAGTGATGAAAAGAGGCGATGGTATTCTCATGGGAAGGGAACTTATAAAAATAAAAATAAATAATAATAATACTACTACTACTAATACTACTAATCATAAAAGAAGAAGACGAAGACGAAAGAGTAAAGAGTAAGAGAGTAAGAGAGTAAGAGAGTGAGAGAGTGAGAGATGGAAAGAAACTCTTCTACTTCACTTTGCATGGAATGTAGGAAGAAACCACTTGCTTACTTCTACCACTACTACTCTACCCCCTCACACCGCACACTTTATTTTTATTTTACTGTGAGAGTTAATTTCAACATAGATTAAAAGAATAATAAGGGGTTGGTGATAAGGAATAAGTGAAGTGTGAGTTTCAGTGTGGCGGGTGTGGCTTTGATTCAAAGAACCTTCTTGCACAAAAATCAAAGTAAATTAGAGACCCTCTCTTCTCTTCTCTTCACACCATCTGGATTGGGTTGGAACACATTGAAAAAGGACAGGACGCCAGCAATTTATGAATGAATGAATGACTAGAGAGTGAGTGAGAACGGAAGCGATCATCCTCCTCTTCTTTCTCTCTCTTGTTCTCTTTGCTTCTTCGTTTTCTTCGTCTCTTTCTAGTTCATTCATTCAGTCTACCTCTTAAAAAAAAAAAAAAAAAGGTATCGAAAAGGTGAAAGGAAGAGAAAGGAGGACACCCACCACTCACGCTGAACTAAACACGCGCGCTCCATCTCTTTACTTTGATTCATTCAATCATTGCAACAGGCATTCTTTCTTTTTTAAATTTTTTTTGGTAAACGGTTTGTTTTTGTTTTAAGGTTCTCAATCGAACTTACTTACTCATTTTTAAAGGGATGATTGATTTTTAAGTTGAAAAAAAGATCAAATAAAAAATGTTTCTCATCGTGATCCCTTTTCTCTTTTCTCTTTTCTAAAGTACATTGAACCATCAAAAAGAAAAAAAAAAAAAAAAAAAAAAAAATGTCACCTACCCCGTCTTCGTCTTCTCCTCCATCACCTGTCCATGATCCTACGGTCTTGCTAGGTGCTATTGATCAAGGGACTTCGTCTACTCGGTTTATGATTTTTGATCTTCAAGGAAATGTGGTTGCGAACCATCAACTCGAATTTGAATCTTACTTTCCTCATCCTGGGTATACTATTGGGTCTACTTTCCTTTTTACGTTTCGTTTCTTAACTTTAGGTTTTGTGTGTGTGTGTGTGTGTGTGTGTGATTGACGACTTAATACTTTTTTTTTTTTACATGGTCGTTGAATCATGCTTTATACTACTCCTTCCCCCTCCATTTTCTTCTAATTGGGTTTATATCTTTTAATTTTTTTATTTATTTTTTAGATGGGCGGAACAATGTCCTAAACGCATCTTATCGACGGTGTATGATACCATGAATCATGCACTTTTACAATTAGAAGCTACTACAAATTTTACTAAAGAAAATATAAAAGGTAGTTTTTAAAAAAAAAAAAAAAAAAAAAAAACGAAAAAGAAAAAGAAAGCAAATTAAACCTTACCCTCCTTACTTATTGATGCAATGGTATTTTCAACTAGCATAGATGCATTTCATTTTAACTCTTTTCATGGAAGAAATACATCTTGGATCCTTGAAGTAGACACTTGAAAAAAAAAAAAAAAAAAAAAAGAAATTTCTTTAGTTGATGCATATCGTTTGATTTTGTTTCATTCCATTTCTTCTTCTACTAGCTATTGGTATCACCAACCAAAGAGAAACTACATTGGCATGGGATAAACTTACTGGTGAACCCTTATACAACGCCATTGTGTGGCATGATACACGAACAACGGGTTTGGTTGAATCGGTCATACAACGCACTCCTTCTCAATCCAACCTTCATTTTTCTGTACATTTTTCCTCTCAATTTTCTTTTCTTTTCTTTTCTTTTCTTTTCTTTTTCTTTTTTTTAAAGACTTAAATTTAGAGCGAAAGAAAAGAAAGAAAGTTCTTCATTATTGAAATCACGATAGAAAACTTCCATTTCTTTACTCATCACCTTTTTTTTTTTTTTTTTTCCTATTCGTTTTAAAAGAAAGAAACTGGATTACCTATTTCCACTTACTTTTCAGCGTTGAAAATGCGTTGGATGCTTGACCATGTCGAAAGTGTGAAAAAAGCAGATTCAGAAAACACTTTGTTGTTTGGTACCATGGACTCATGGCTTATTTACAATTTATTAGGAGGAGTTTCTACAAATGCTCTCCATGGTATAGTGTATTTTATTTTTTCGACCCTCTTTTCTTTATTAAAATAAGTTGAGGAAAAAAAAAAAAAGAAACATTTTTGATTGACTTTGCTGATGCTACTATATAGCAACGGATGTCACCAATGCTTCCAGGACACAATTGCTAAATATTACTACATTAAATTGGAGTCAAACCATGCTAGAGTATTTTCTATTCTTTTTCATTTGTTTATTTAGTTCTTCTTCTTTTTCTTTTTCTTTTTCTTTTTCTTTTTTTTAGTTCCACTTCTTCCATCGAAGCGCACTCACGAATCCCTTTAAAAAAAAAAAAAAAAAAATTCACAGGTTTTACGATATTCCTGCAGAAACCTTACCTAAAATCTTTCCTTCATCGCATATTTATGGTATAATATCCGCAGGAACAAATCTAGATGGAATTCCAATAACAGGGGTACTTTTACTTTTTCATTTTTCTTTCTTTCCACATACAAGAATTGTCTACTTCTTGTTAGTCAGTAATCTCTCAAATAATCTTTCCATTGATTTATTGATGGTATAGTGCTTAGGAGATCAACAAGCTGCATTGGTAGGACAATCGTGTATGAATCCTGGAGAAGCTAAATGTACGTTAGGTACAGGTGGCTTTTTAATGATCAATACGGGGACCCAACAAGAACATGTGCCAGGGTTCTTGACCACGGTAGGGTATCATTTTCCTACCCTCGGTTCTGCCGTGTATGCTTTAGAAGGATCCATTGCATCGGTGGGTACCTCTTTACAATTTTTAAAACAATTGCATTTGATTCAAGATATGGACGAGCTCAATCGCTTGGCTGAATCCGTTCCTCCTCAAGTCCAAGACATGTACTTTGTACCTGCCTTTTCTGGGTTATTGTCACCGTATTGGCATCCCAATGCACGTGCCTTGCTCATGGGCATGCATCTAGGCATCACCAAAGCCGACCTGTGTTGTTGTTTTTTAGAATCCATTGCCTTCCAAATCAGTGATTTGGTTCACCTGCATCCGATTTCCGTGTTGAAAGTCGACGGAGGTGTTTCGCATTCCAATTTGACCATGCAATTCATTTCAGATTATTCCAATGTTCATGTTTTACGTCCTTCCATGCAAGAATCAACCGCCCTTGGAGCGGCCGTGGCGGCTGGACTTGCTCTTGGATGGGTGTGTCAATGGAAAGATTTGAATCCAACCCGTTTTGTTCCTATGTGTTCAAAAGAAGTCCAAAAAAAGAGATTAAAAAAATGGAAAAATGCAGTTGAACGGTCCATGAATTGGGTTGATGATGAAGATTAGTTGGTTGTGTTAGATAGAGATGGAGATGGGATATAATCACTTTAGTTAGCATGCATACCTTTCTTATTTTTCTAATGATGAAAAAAGTTCATTGGATATATACCCTTTTATTTTCATTTTATTTTTTGTTTTATATATATATAAATAGTGTTGTTCTTGTTTATTTCATTGGCTATTCTGAAACAGAGACGAATAAGAGGAAGAAAGATGAAAAAAAAAAAAAAAAAAAATCAAAGCATCACCTGTAAATGTAATAAATTTCATCATTTTTATCCTATTCTGTCTTTTTTTTTTTTTTTATAAGTCAAAATTTGAAATGCATATTTAGAATTGCACTTCATACATTTAGACATGCAAGTACTTAAACCTTTAAAAGAGCCGAAATGATTTTTTCTTGCAGAAAGGAAAATAAAAGCAAAAAAAAAAAAAGAAAGAGATGGCGAAGAAAAATATAAATAAAAAAAATTTCTATTGATATTCAACTTTAAAATAAAAACATAAAGAGTAAATACATCATGAGCAGTGTAATAACAAAACAACTTTTACAAGGTTTATAGGGTAGTCACAAAAGTAAAATAAGTAGTTATTTTTTTCTTCTATTGTTTTTTTTTTTTTTTTTTTAATCTTTGTGGAAAAGAAAATATTCTTTTACTTCTATAAATGTACGATGATTAAGGTTTTTCTTTTAATAAGTCTATTGCTATAAAGCAGAACAAAAAAAAAAGAGAGGGAGGAGGATTAAAAATCCCTCTACTCTAATAGTTTATCTATTTAAACTCTTTTGAGTCCATCTAGTAGGATGCATTTGTAGACCTAAAGGTGCAGGGTTAAAATTGACAGGATTAAGTTTGGATTTGATCCAGAACCTTAACCAAGAACAGAAGAAAAGAAAGATTCCGAACCCAACAGCTATAAAAATTGGATAATACACAAAGGACCCGCTCATTTTAAAGACGTGATTGACGTAGGGAGTATAAATGAAAGCGGAAGAAAAGATAGCCCAAGCAAGGATAGAGTACCATGTTTTTTTATTCTTGAAAATATAACTTCGGAAAGGGGAGGTTAACCGACATTTACAAGCGAAAATATTGAAAAATTGAATTACCAAGATGGATAAAAAGAAAGCGGCTTGTGCCGTTTGAAGAGCCCCCTCACGTACAGTCTTCTTTACATTATTATACGTATATTGAGCATTGTCTTTGAAATGAGTGATTTTATTACAATAAAGGGCTTCATAAAATCCCATTCCGTCCTGAACATACAAAGTAACAAAGAACGTCACCATGGCGCCAAAAAATTGAATTAATCCACCATAAATGTATGACCATGATAAAACATCCCAATCGACCAACACTTCCCCTCCTTTAGATTTGAAGGCCCAGTAACGCCAAAAATCCAATGAAAAAAAACGACGAAGTTTAGCACTGAAAGGTAAGTCCGTGGTTTTCTTCTTGGATTTTAAAGCTTCTTCATCTTGAATGGTAAACCGAGCGTTAAATTCTGCAAAGGCACGATTCTGTTCTATGCTTTCATAAGTGACAGGGCGTCGAGGCATGAGCTTCATTAACCCTTCACTTTCAGGACCTTCATAAGCAAAAGTAGAAGCAGTGATGAGTTCGAAAAATAAATCGATTAATAAAATTTGTATGGGAGTGATTGCTAAAGGGAACCCAGCTACAGCATAAAGTAACTGGGGTAAAACTTCAGGAATCGAGTGTGTCAATACATATTGAATCCCTTTTTTCAAATTCGAAAAAATTAACCGGCCTTCACGAATCCCATTCACTACGGAAGCGAAATTGTCATCTAAAAGGACCATGGTAGCGGACTCTTTAGAAACATCTGAGCCACTCAAATTCATGGCAATACCTAAATCGGCTTTTTTTAAGGCCGGTGAGTCATTTACACCATCACCAGTCACACCAACAATATGTCCTAAACCTTGTGCTCTTTTGACAATATCCAGTTTATGTGCAGGAGAGGTTCGAGCAAAAATGATTTCTTCTTTTGAAAAAATCATATCCCAATCTTCTTCGGTTAAACTATCGATTTGTTCCCCATGAATGACGATGGCTTTGACTTTATCTTCATCTATTTCACTTTCTTGGACACCCAGCCTCTGGGCCATCCTTGGTTTTGTATCTGAAATCATTAAATTGATGGTCCTCGCAATGGCTTCAGCAGTCAAAGGATGATCGCCAGTGACCATCACCACTTTAATCCCTGCAAGGCGACAATTACCAACGGCCTCACGAACACCGTGCTTGGGAGGATCTTCTAAGGAGGCCAATCCAACAAAGGTAAAGCCTTCCGTAGGATAGTTGCCTTTATCTTTAGAGAATGCATAGTCCTCAGGGAACTCTTCGCAAGGTAATTCGAGCTTTGCAAAGGCTAACACTCGATGTCCTTTACCCGCCATGAACTCGTATGTCTTTGTAAACATCTCCTTGTGTTCATTCGTAAGAGATTTTGTTAGTCCGTTACGAGCTAAAATGTTGGAGCAAATTTTTAAAACCCGTTCCGGAGCACCTTTAAGGAGCATTGTATACATTCCCGTTGGATGAGGCATGTGGTGAATCGATAAATGCCATTTGGTGTCCGAATTGAAAGGAACTTCCAAAACTTTAGGAAACTTAGTGTTTAATTCATGAAAGTTTCTTAGCTTTTGAGCAGAAAGCAGTAAAAGTCCACTGTCCGTTGGATCCCCAAGGATTTTCGTTTTTCCTGTGCCTTGAGTTGATGAAGGTAGTTCACTGTTTTCAACACGAGCACGTGTACACAAGGACGAAATATGGAGAATCGATTGAAGTCCATCCACACTGGAGTCAAACATCATGGCTGATTCATACATGGAGGAATCATGAACCGTTGAAAACAAAGTTTCTTCGGTCCATAATAACGCCACTGTCATTTGGTTGCGAGTCAATGTCCCCGTTTTATCGGTAGCTAGCAAAGTCAGCGCACCTAACGTTTCAACTCCTGGTAAATCTTTCACCAATACATTTTTTTTCGACATACGTTTGGCAGCAATTTTTAATAACACGGTCACGGTGATAGGTAAACCTTGAGGGACCCAAGCAGTTAAAATGCCAACTGCAAAGCTAACTGCAATACCAATATTTGATCTAGGATTGGATGTTCTGAATAGCAAGTAGAAGAAAAAGATGGTGGCTGTAGCGACGGCAAACACGGTAATGAGTTTGACAAATAAATTGATTTCCTGAAGTAAAGCGGAAGGTCTCTTTTTTTCATTTTGTGTTAACCCTGCAATTTGACCAATCAAAGTGGTATCTCCTGTTCGAATCACAATACCATATCCTTCACCAGAAACAATCAAGGTCCCATTAAAAGCTAAATTGGTAGCTTCAAACGGATTTTTGGCAGTGTTTTCAACAGAACGGGATTGAGGTTCCGCTTCACCAGTTAAGTTTGAATTGTCTACTTTTAAATCACTACAATGAAAGAGATAAATATCTGCAGGAACTTTATCACCCAGTTTAACAAAGACAATATCTCCATTCACCAATTCACTTGCATCAATGGAAACTATTTCACCAGAGCGAATGACATTACATTTGGATGGGACCATGTTCTAAATAAGTTTCAAATTCGGAGATTTTCGTGGAAAAAAAAAAAAAAAAATGAGAAGAGATAAAAATACAAGTGCTTTTACGAAAACAGAAAGAAATAAGCTTTAATTTCACCTTAAATAAAAATGAAAAAAGCTATTAGGGAAGGGAATTAGGATAATAGAGTGGACATGAAAAAAAAAAAAAAATTAAAGAAAGTGTTGGGGTGAAGACACATACTTTAAAAGAATTTAAAAGTTGAGCAGATTTTTGTAACTCGTAAAACTCAATCAAGCTGTTCATGATGGCCGCTCCAATGAGAAAGGGACCCGTAATAAGCTATATTAAGAATTTAAATCCGATAAAAAAAAAAAATGAGTAAGAGAATAATCCATGGATCATTTTCACGCTCTTTTTTTTATTGTAAAAAAAAAAAAGATACATACATGATCATTGTCTTTCTCAATGGCATATAAAAAAAAACTACACAAACCTGCCACGATTAATAAGATATTGAACATTGAAAGAAAAAACTTCAGGAACCGAACAAGTGCACTTTGAGTGGGAGGTGGCGAGAGGACATTGAGACCTTGAGCATTTAATCGTTCTTGTGCCTCGGTATGTGCCAAACCTTTAGAAGCCGTAGGTTGTTCAGCATTTACATCCACGTTATATTTTTTGGCTACTTCATCAATGCTTAAGGTGTGTTCAATCTTTAGAAAAAAAAATGTGAAGGACAACAACGAAATGAGTAAGGTGTGAATGTTCGACAAAAAAAAAAAAGAAAAAAGGAGGATACAAGGAGTCAATTTTATATACAATGATTAATGCATAGAAATATAAATAGTCCAAAAGTAAACCTTTCAAATTGAGTCAAAGAAAACAATTGTTGAAATTTAAAAAAAAAAAAAAAAAAAAAAAAACTTTTTTAATTATTCGCCACTCAATGAATTCCAACGTGGGTTGAAACACAAAGCCGAATGCAGCTTTTGATTTATTGATTTAAATTGGAATGAAGAAACGGGGATTGTTATAGGAATACATACCAAAGAGACTGGACCTTGAATTTCTTCACCCATCAATGGAAATTTTTCAAAGGAAATACAAGCTAAGTGGAATGTATTCACACTAGTGTTGAGAGAGAAGGTCAAATGACACAAGCAAGGTCTTTCTTCTTCTTCTTCTTTTTCTAAGAGTCCGAAAAGAAGAGTACGCAGAAAAAATGAAAGAAGAAGGCTTCACTAAACAAGCCAAAAAAAAGTCTAGAGTAGGAGATAGAAGAATGGCAAGGATTTCAAAACGAATAAAAAGGGTTAAATGAGAACAATCGTAAGCAAGTCGTTTTTTTTCTATAAAAAAAAAAGAAAAAAAAGAAAAAAAAAACAACTTAAGTTTCTTGAAAGGAGAGTGGGGAATGCGAAAAACTTTGCATTTTCTAATTCCGAATATTTCATTTGCAAAAAATTGGAAAATTCGGAAGGAAAAAAAAAACCAAAGAAAAAAAGAAAAAAAAAAAACAAGAATTCTTAAACCAAGCAATAAATAGCATCTTACAAACTGGTAACTACAACCGAAGTTCATTCTATGCTTTGAACTATTAGGCTTTTATGCTTGAGTTCAAAACTAAGAGAATGGGTTTGTAAAGAAAAAAAGAAAGCAACAACAAGATTTTTAAGAACACTTGTAGAAAAGGAAGAGTAAATTTCATAAAATGAAATTAAAAAAAAAAAAAAAAAAAAAAAAAGGAACTCTTCCCCATTTCACCCAATTTATCTTCAATGCTTTGTACGTACGTCTTTCAAGTCTATCAACGAAACAATCAAGTATATGCTCCCTTTATTTATAAAGACAACGAAGGGTCAAAGCGTTAGTAAGTTCGAACCCTTGGTATGTAGTTCAAATTTTAAATTAAAGTCGTTTTCCTTTTGACGAAGGGAATATCGGATCTCTTCTAATCTATACTTTTGAGAGTGCGTCTGTTTTGTTCTGTTCCGTTTTTTTTTTTTTCCTTCCTTTTTTTGGATACGAAACGAAGTAACCTAAACTATGTATGCACTATCAAGTGGATTACGGATCCTTGACTTCCGATTATTTTTTTTGTTATCTTTCTAAAATAGAAAACAACTTTGAAATAAAAAATGGAAAGGGTGGTTTAGAGAAAATAAAAAGAAAGTGAGAAGGGGTTTGAAGTAAGAAGAAGTGTCCTTCCCTTCTTTTATATGTTTTGTACTTCAACCTCTTCTTTTGATTCCTTCCCCAGCTTTTCTCTTTTTCTTTTGATAGCTGTAAATAAATGGGTTGGAGAATGGCGAGGATTC
>JADGJU010000287.1:0-11887 GCA_026937265.1 Coelomomyces lativittatus
TTTTTTTTTTCATTTTGTTCTTGATTTTTTTCTGAGGCGTTCAAAGTTTAAAAATCTTAAATTATGTAAATCTCATCTGTCTTTTGGTAAATTAATTGAAAACACACGTCACTGAATGAAAAAAAAAAAGGAAAATCATTGTGAAAATGTTACTCCCTATAAAGTTGTGTGCGAAGGGTAGAAAAAATTTGTTGCTGTTGTTGTATTCTTCACTTAATTAGTGCATTTAAGTATGGATTGAGCAATACTATGAGGAAATACTAAAATGATAGAAAATCTATAGATAGATAAATGGGTAGATTCAAAAATAAAAATCATTACCTAACTGATTTTTTCTTCTCTTTAGTTTATGGAAGGTGAAAAAATACAGATTGATGTGTGTAGATCGCTGATAGATAAATAAATAGATAGGGTAGGAATATGAAGTGTTTTTTTTAAAAAAAATAAGTAAATAAAAAAATCTTTCAGCACGTCAAATAAATCAAGTAATTTATAATAATAATGATGACTTTTCAAACTTACACTGGAAAACATAAGTTGAGCAACATACCCACACACAAGAAATGAAAGAGAGAAAAAGTAGAGTGGAAAATAAAATAAAATAAACTCCTTTTTACTTCTACTTACCTTTTGTATGCCAATCATTGTCTTTTTTTCTTTATTAGCTTTACTATTATTATTATTATCATCAAATTTGACAAGCACTTGACTGAAATTGAAATGCACGAGATACTTGTACACTAAGATTTTTTTTTTCCCCCTCCTCTTCCTTATAACCATGAAAATCCCACTTCCCAAACATTGAACTTGGGATTTCTTTGGTTAACAAAATCTGTAGAAGAAAAAAACAAAAGAAAAAAAGAGCTTATAAAGAGTTCTTATTAGAGGAATAGAAAGAAAAAGGTAAATAATACTTAAAACTGAAGTAAGAGCGAAAGGATCAAAAGGTTTTTTGGTAGGGAGATTTTACTTTTGGTTATGAGCTTGATATGTATATATATAGATTTATAAAGCTCCCCCCTTTTAAAAATAGTCACACGGTAAATAAAATGACGAAAAAAAAAAAAATTGCTAAAACGAAAATGAGAAAATGAGATTTTTGAAGCAGCGTGTTGTCCAAAAATAGAAATGATCCTTACCAGTCGGATCAGCAGATTCTCTCATTTTTGAGCTTGAAATGAAATGGATAGTAAGATCGAAGATTGAAAGAAACTAGACTAATTATCTACTTTCAAAAAGTGTAGACCAGCAAAAAGGAGAATAAAGTAGATTTTATATAATAGAAATACTAATAAATAAGAAGAAGAAGACGAAGAAATCAACATCTTTTACATCTTAGACAATTTGTCCACGCCTTCTCTTTTTATTTATCCCACCCTTGCGCGTTGGGAACAGTGATCTGCAACATGACCTGATTGACCACATTCTCGGCATTTTCGAGTACACATTTCACTAGCATGACCTCTTACAAAGCAATTTGAACATCGAGTATGTGCTGCATCAAACCGAGAATGTATGTACTTTTCTGAATGAGAAGGAATAAAAACAGTTTGAGTAGATTGATCACTGGTAAGAGGAGTCATTTTGGGTGCTAAAGTTGTAATAGAAGTTGAGCTGGTGGGTGTTATTGTTGCCAATGATGTGGATTCAAGTACTTTTAATTGATTTTCTAAAACTTGCAAATGTGATTGTAATTGATATATGTAATTTTTCAATGTAGTATTTTCATACATTAAAGTTTCAAAGAGTGAAGGGGATGAAGAAGAAGGAGGAGGAGGAAGGGGATGAGAAGAAAGGTAAGTAGGAGGTGGTGGTGGAAGCATAGAAGGTGAGGATACCGATGAAGAAGGTGCAGTACTAATAGACGCAGTGGTGAGGGGTGGAGGTAGGAGAGGGTTGGTAGAGAGAGTGAGGGGAGAAAAAGTAGTAGTAGGTAAAGGCTGCCAAATAGATGAGGCAGGCATCATGGGTGTATTAGTGGTAGAAGGGAGAGAAGAAACAGAAGTTGAAGAAGTAGTAGGAAATGAAGTAGTCAGGAGTTGAGGAGGAGGAAAAGATATGGTACCCACGGTAGGTAAAGATGGCGCATCTACTTGATTTATAGATACAAATCCGTCTGGTGGAATGGATAATGCGGGTGGTGGTGGTAAAGATAGTGTTGAAGTCACAGAATTGGGACTGGTGCAGGAACTCATTGAGGCTGACACAGGAATGAAGTTGAGAACAGTAGAAGTATTATTGGATGAAGTATCAATACAAGTATTTTGTTTAATTGGTATGATTGGAGTAAGAGTATGATCTTTAGGGGCATTAGTTTCGGAAGTATTCAAAAACGAGTTTGAAAGTTGAGGTGGGTTTTCAAGAAGTTTAGGTGTGTCCTTTTTCTTAAGTCTTTCATTCATGTCTTGGTCATCTAGATCTAATCTGGATGTTGACTCAGTTGTTTCATTCTTAGATAAGGGCGCGGACAGTTTAGGGGAGTTTTTGATATCTTTTTTATCTAATCGATGAAGTGAAGCTTTTCCTCTTGAGCTTGGTAAGGGGGATAAATGTTGGTCATCCATTATCTTGTTAAATAAATCTATAGCAGGACTAGGAGTCTTGATGGGGTTAACATTTTCTTTGAATGTTTCCTTTTTTATTAAACTTGAAATGGATGGTGGATTTTCCGAAGAAGTAATAATCGCTGCGTCATTTATTGTTTGCTTAGCTTTAGATTGAGTGACATTACCATTTTCAATTTGCTTTGAGTTTGTTTTCCCCCCCTTTTTGGAAATATTTGATATGAGAACATCTTCTGAAAATTGGTGTAAAGAATTCAAGGAAGATGAAGAAGCAGAAGGAGGAGAATGAATACTTTTCTTCGTCTCTTTAGAAATCAACTCTAGCACAGTTGTTCGAAGTACACAATGAAGCACCCATTGTAGTTGATCCCAGCCTGTACGTAAGCTAAGGTAAAGAGCCTTTTTAAAAGTTTCAGCTTTTTCTTTCATTTCAGAAAATAAAGGGTCAAATTGAGCTCGAAGTCTATCTATAAGATAATCACGCGAAGTATCCTCGTGTTGAACATATAAAAAAATGAACGTTGATAATCGATGAACTAAAAACTTATATGGAATTAACTCGGATAAATTTTCCTTTAAATTATGAAACATATTTTTACGCATAATTAAGGCTTGTTTGGTTAATTTTTGAATTGCTGACTTCGAAAAAAGCTCTATCCAAGCACCAACTTGTTTCGAAGAAGTTGTCCACGCGGCTTTTATTTGATTAACATGATTAGATAAAGTTAGAATATTTTGAGGCAAATATTTTGACAATTTTTCTAAACTTCCATATTTTGCTTGGAGAAAATCATTCCATTCTGAAAGAAACAATGAAATGGATGACTTCCAAGCAGCTGGAGATTGAAACTGGCCAGTCAAGGAACTGTTATTTTTTTGGTTCAATTCATTCGGAAACAGCTGGATAAGAAACGGAGCCAACTTTTCTTGAACATTCTGTTGTACCAGACTAAGTTCATGTTGAATAGATTGTAGCAATTGTTGGGATAAACGCTGTGTTTGACGAACATAGTCATCTAAAAAATGGTGAACGTGTGATTTTAAAGCATTTAATTGGACAGGATCAATGCTACTGTGTTTTTCTTTAAATTTCTCTGCAGCACTTTTCCAAAATAGATCTAATGACTGTAAACCAGAAATTTTTCCTTGAAAAGCCGCCAAGTTAGATTGAAAATTAGATTTCATACGATCCAAATGATTTAAATGACTTTTGAATGTACACAAGTGGTCAAAAGCAATTTGGGATTCCATTTTCAACGATTGAAGGTAGTCTTTTTCGAATCGTTGACATTCTTTTAAAAGATTAGTGTGCTCTCTCTTAATTTTAACCAAGGATTTCAACTCCCTTGAAAGTGCGGGAGAAGGGGGCATAACATCCTGTTCTAAAATCATTGATAAATCAGTCCATGGAACTTGAATATAAGGCTTTTTCAAATTTTCATGATGAAAAGGACGAAAATAACTTGCAGGAAAGTTTAGAGTGCAATAATCCTGCCAAATGAGCTTGACTTCCTGGTCAAACTCCCAAGAGAAGGTAACTTGTTTGATACGTAAATCTGTCTCAAGTAAAAAAAGACGAGTCAGGTCCTGAATTAAAAGTGCTGGGTCTGATTTAGGGAGATTTTGGACATCAATACAAGAATCTTGGGAAGTAGCACATGACTTTTCTTCAAGAGAGTTTGAACGAGGAAATCCATTATTTTTCTCCTTCCATGGATAAGCAACATTATTCCAACTTGATATTATTTCCATCCAAGAGTTTAATTCACCTCGTTCTTTCTTAAATAGTTTTTCATTGGACTGTTAAATTTCGTAAAATTCACATAAAAACAGGTATTTAAAAATAAATAAAGAAAAGAAAAGTCAGCATATAAATTTCACAATCATTAGACAAATGTTGGAAAAAAAAAAAAAAGAAAAAAAAAAGAAAGTACGTACATCTCTTGAAGGAGTGCGTAGAAAATCGAGTGAAGCAAGTGTACCATCACCAATTAAGAACATTTCCCATGCCATCTGGGTCCATTCTGTCAAAGGTGATGGGGTAGACTCGATTTGCTGAGTAATGGATAATTTTGAAAGTTTAAGTATTGGATATCGTTCTTTAAGGAATGTATTATTTTCTGAAAGAAACTTAATTGATTGATCATCTAATGAATTTGATTTAATATACATTAGGAATGTATAAATGATCTAACCTTGTTATGGTATATATTCGATGTGAAAAAAAGTAAAACGAAAAAAAAGGAAAAAAAAGTTACCGGATCAAAAGATAAAAAGAAACTAAAAGTAAAAGTAAAATCAAGCTGGGTCAAAACTGAAAAATAAAAATAAAAATAAAATAAAATAAAAACTAAAAAAATTTATTTTTAAAAAGTCAAAATGGAAATTTTTCAATTAAATAGAATATATATATATATATATATATTTCAACTGTTTGCTGGTGTTACTCTTTGCTTCTGGAACTACTTACTCCCTCTCCTTTTTTTTTTTTTTTGAATTTGACTTTGACTTTGAATTTTATTTTACCTTGCCTTATTCCTTGAAATTAAATCGAATAGAGCCCACACTCATTTCCATTTTCCAACAACCTGTACTTTTAAAATAACGGGTTTGATACTTTGCCAAGATGTTTCGTAAAATCACAGCTCTTGAATGTTATGAATTCCATTCTTAAACTGAGATGCATCTTATACAATATGCTAGGAAAATAACATTGTTGGTGGCCTTTAAAAAATAAAAATAAAAAACTGTTGTTTGTGAATGAATGAATTAGCATTTAGTAAGTAACTTCGTACTAGATTTTTAACATTTAAAAAAAAAAAAAAAGGAGTGCTTTTCCATTGTTTTATCATTTTATTATTATTTTGATTGTTGTTTGGGTCTTCAATCCTTGAATTTACTCTTTTTTTTGGCTTACATATGCTGATTTTATGGGATACTCTATTTTATTGTTTGATTTACTTTACTCTCTCTAAATCTTTTTTAATTGCATATCCACGGTGGTACAAACTGGAATGAATTCCTGCTGAACCAAAAATACATTGTGTCTCAACAATAGTATATGTTTCCTCTTAAATACCTAATTACCAATAGTCTTCTGGGTATTTTTAAAATTCTTTTTAAAGTATATATATATATATATATATTAATGGCTGTGAATAAACACTCTTTCACGTTCTGTGGATATTGAAAAGAAGTGCTCAAAAATCAAGATGAAAATAACTTTCTCCTGAGCATTCATTTGCTGATTCCTTACTTATTTGTTTGTTTGTTATTGAAATTCAACTCAACAACAAATAGTTTAATTTTTGAGGATTTCTTTTCTTTTTTCGAGCAAATTGAATCCATCGCGAAAAAAAAAAAAAAGGAAAACTTTGGATCCTAGAGTAATACTTAAGGGAATATTATTTACTTGAAAGTAGTAAACTTTTAAAGCAGTTATAATTCATTCTTGGAAAAAAAAAATTAAGGAGAGCATGATCATGTTGAATAAAGTATACTGAAAAAAAAAAAAATCAAATTTAATGAAAAAAGAAAAAGGAAAAAGAATTCAGGGATATAATTTATTCAATTTATTGAAAAAATTTACTCTTAATTTAACTTAAACGGATCTTGAAAAGGTAAACAAATACTTAAAGATTATGAAGTGATCAATGAATTTTTCCTGTTCAAATTTTGATTTTCCTTTACTTCGCACTTTTTTTGCCTTGCTTCAAAAAAAAAAATCTTTTTTTTTTTAAAGAAAAATCTTAGCCTCCTAACTTGATTCTTCTAAGTTAATTATTCACGGATGAATATCTTTAAAAACTTATATTTTATAATCTCATAGGTATTTACATTTAAAATGATTGAAAATCATTTTAGTATGAAAATTTTTATTTTTTATCCTTTTTAATCAACAGTATCCCATCTTAACTTTGAACTCTCAAAAAGTAAAAAAAAAAGGACGAAAAAATGCATATATATAGAGAAATGAAGATTTCCTTATTACTTCATTACGCCATTTTATTCCATCATTTCAATAAATGGAATTGAAATGTAAATAGCTCTTATAAGATTAACTTTAGAAAGGTTAATGTAAACGTTTGAAGTCAATTTGATTTATTTTAATTGATGATGTGCATTTTTGTAAATTTTATAGTATAAATTAAAGAAGAAATTCTTTTTATTTATATAGTAAGTTATATTTCATTTACTTGATTTTGGAAATGGTTCCTTTTAAAATCTCAAGAATTAATGGACAATAATTACCTTGATAAACGAATGGAAATAATATGTAAAATAATAATAAGCATATGGAAAAGTATATAATTAAAAGGACTAAAAAGAAAATTTTTCGTGTAGTCGATGTCATTTTTCTATCCACTTTTGAAATGATCTTCTGTAATTTGAGAAATATACAATCTATGTAACACTTATAATAAAGGATATTGATCGGAAACGAGGAGGGAGTTTTTTTTTTAGTTCAGTTTAGCTTTAAATTTTGGAATATAAAAAAAAAGAAATGTTTTTGAATTTGATTTTTTTTTTTTTTTTTTCACTTTACAAATAAACTTTTCTCTCCTTTTTCATTAATTATATCCTATTCATTATCAAAAACACTTCCTTTTTATTTTTGTACTGTTCCAATACCTTCCATTCATATCTAGACCGTACTCTTCTTTTTTTTTTTTTTTTTTTTTTTTTTCATTTTTCATTTATTTATTATTGCCATTTTTTATTGCAAAAAATAAAATAAAATAAATAAATAAATAACTTTCAAGTTCAAGGCCGTTTCGGCAATTGTATGGGTATTCTAAGGTAATTTGAGGCCATAAATTTTCTTTCTTATCGCGAACTCTACACCACCCTCCCAAAAAAAAAAAAATGGTAAAAGAGAAAAGGAAAGGGACAGACGGTTCCAGGGTAAATAATAAAATTGTTATTTAAATGAAAAGGTTTCTTCAATTTTACATTAAAATATGTTAAATTTCTTAAATAAAAAAAAATAGAGTGCATTTGTAGCCACTTACTTCTAAAATTTGTAACTTCACCTCAACCCTTCTCTTCACTTCATTGTGCTACTACTACTACTTTTTTTTTTTTTAAAGCTTAAAAAACTTATTTCAAACCTCCCGCTTTGCAGTCCAACTTCGTCAGGTTTACTCTACTTGTACTATGACTACTTCAAAAAATCGAGTTATACCGTACGCTGCATTAGTTTATCTCTCTCTCTCTCAATTTTTTTTTTTTTTTTAAATAATTGCTATTTGAATTGTAAAAGAAATTTCATTTTCGAAGTTTAGGAAGTATTTAAAAAAAATTTTGAAATTAAACGAAAAAAATGAAGTTCAGTTTTGCGCAAGACTAACTATCAAGTATCATTTAATACTGTATTACTTCCTCCCTCCTCCCCCTTTATCACTTTAAATAGCTTACCTGTTCCAGGTGAACGAAATATCTTGATTACATCTGCTCTTCCTTATGTCAATAACGAGCCTCATCTCGGTAATATCATTGGATGCGTACTAAGTGCGGACGCTTTTTCGAGGTAAGCTGTCTCTCCTTCTTCCCTGTTTTCTAAACATTTTTACTAGATTAAATGCAAAAAATGAATTTTTTTTTATTCTTTCTGTTAAATCAATACTCTAAGACCAAATAATATTGATATTTTCTGAACCCCTTCCCCTTCTTCTCTTTTTTTTTTTAGATATGCCCGTTTAAGAGGTTACAATACGATTTATATTTGTGGTACAGATGAATATGGTACTGCTACAGAAACAAAAGCTTTAGAAGAAGGCATTAGTTGTCAAGAACTTTGCGATAAATATTATGCATTACACAAATCCATTTATGAACACTTTGAAATTGATTTTGACTATTTTGGCCGAACAACCACACCAAAACAAACAGAGTAAGTTGTATTTTTTTTAAATCCATCTCTCTTATCTGTAAAAAGTAAAAAAAAAAAAAAAAATTGTGGGGAGGGAGGGGCTTGTGATTCCTAAAGATGACTTTTTTAATAGTGCTAAGCATATATTTTCTTTTTCTGTTTGACACAACTTGCTCGTACTACATCAGAATAGCACAAGACATTTTTTTAAAATTAAATGAAAAAAATTACCTTAAAAAAGCAAGTATGGTCCAACTCTATTGTAACAAGTGTCAACGGTTTCTTTCCGATCGTTTTGTGGAAGGAATTTGCCCTCATTGTAATTTCCCAGATGCACGTGGGGACCAATGTGACGGTTGCCAAAAGCTTTTAAATTCTGTAGATCTTATTCATCCGAGATGTAAAACAGATGGAGGTTCCCCTATCCAACGTGATTCCACCCATTTATTTTTAGACTTGCCTGAACTTCAGCCTCAACTCAAAGATTTCATTCAATCCCGTTCAGAAGAAGGAAAGTGGAGCTCTAATGCTATAGCTGTGACTAATTCATGGCTTAAAGAAGGTTTAAAACCCCGTTGCATTACTAGAGATTTAGTGTGGGGTACCCCAGTCCCTTTGAAAGAGTTTGAAAAGAAAGTTTTTTATGTTTGGTTTGATGCCCCTATTGGCTACCCTTCTATCACAGCTAATTTAACTCCCTGCTGGGAGCAATGGTGGAAAAATCCTGATCATGTGCAATTATACCAATTCATGGGAAAAGACAACACACCTTTCCATACTATTATTTTTCCATCGTCATTAATTGGAACCGGAGACAACTGGACGCTGTTGCACCATGTCAACACAACTGAATATTTGAATTATGAAGGTGATAAATTTTCCAAATCGCGTAAAACAGGTGTATTTGGAAGTCATGTCAAAGAAATCGGTATCCCTATATCCGTGTGGCGCTATTATTTATTTATCAACCGTCCAGAATCCAGTGATAGTGATTTTCAATGGAAAGATTTTATAGACAGAAATAACTGTGAATTATTAAATAATTTGGGCAACTTTGTCAATCGTGTCATGAAATTCGTGTGTACTCCAAAGTACAATAGTCGAATTCCAGAATTCAAGTTTGGACATGCACCTGAAGATCAAGTATTTATTTCTGAAGTCAACGAATTACTTAAACAGTTAATAGACGCCATGGAGAATATAAAATTAAGGTTAGGTTTACAATTGGTAATGGCCATCAGCTCAAGAGGTAATCAATATTTACAAGATAATAAATTAGATTCAAATTTATATCAAACCGCACCTGAACGCTGCAACTCAGTGGTGGGTCATGCGCTTAATTTAGTAGCCCTTTTAGCACCTTTAATAAATCCTTATATGCCTTCTACATCACTTCAAATAGCAAGTCAATTGAATTCGGATGTAGGAATATATCCATTAAAATTCCAACAACGTTTATATCCTGAACATCAAGTGAATAAACCTCAATATTTATTTACTAAATTAGATGAGACATTGTCCGCTATTTTGCGTGAGAAATACTCTGGAACCAAAGCAGAAAATAAAGCGAAGAACAATGGAACTACCATTTCAAAACGAAAGGCGAGATCTTCGGATCCGATTGCTTTATTTTCTAAACTTCCAAAAGAGAAAATCACTCCTGAATTAGAAAAAAAACATAACCAAGTTCAAGCTCAATCGAGTAAAGTAAAACAATTAAAATCAAATAATGGTGGCAAAGAGGAGATCGAACTAGAGGTTCAAACGCTATTGTCGTTTAAAAACGAACTGCTCAAAGAAATCGACTTAATTTCAGGCATTTCTTCTCAGACCTAGAGGCTTTTGCTTCCCTCGTAGAACTCGTAGTAGCATTTTACTATTTATTTATTTAATAATTTATTATTATTATTATTATTTTCGTTCATGTTTTTTTAAAGTACACGTATTTTTTTGAAATTTTAGTAACTTATTCTTGCGTTTTGCCACACGTTCATATCTATTTAATTTGATCTCGAAGTAGCATTATATTAGTGATCATATTTTTTCTATACAAAAAAACTTTAAAGTTCCTATTTTATTCATTTATTGATATATTTCATTTTCAATTTTTTTAATGTGTTGCATTATGAAAAATATTATAAACAATTTAAATGTGCCTCAAACCAAATACAAATCATCTGGATGATGACTATAAAAATAGATTGCTTGATTTTTTTTTTTTTTTTTAACGAAAAAATCTATTTTTTGCCTCGCATTTCGTCTTCAGTACGAACTCTAGTAAAATTTAGAAGGCTCTTGAAATTGAATAACAACAACAACAACATAGTATTTAAACGTTGAACTTGAACCTAATTTAACAGGACTTAAGACTTTCCATATTACCCCTGTCATTGAATTTCTTTGGTGTCTTTTTTAGCTTCCCCCAGTCTAATAAATATACTGTGTGCCTTACTAAGCGAGATTAAGTTGATTATTTTTCTCATGTGTAGGATAGTTAGTACTTATTACTTGTCCGGAGGAAGTGGGACACGAGGGTCCTTACACCTCGGCTAATTGAGAGAGCTCTCTCCCTGATTTAGGTTGCACTTTCACCATCTATACTTTATAGGTTCAGAGAATATATATATATATGTGTGTGTGTGTGTTTAAGAGAGATAGTTTTATACATTCAACTTGATCAGTCACTGAACATTAATATCGGTAAGAGAGTTTTTTGTTTTTCATCAAGTCAAACTCACCAAAAATCAAATTAAAGAAATTGACTAGTTTAATCTAATAATTCTTTTCTGACTATCAAATTTCCTATGTTTAAAGTATATATACTAACTACAAGTAAAGTGGAGAAGGGGGGCCTCCAAGCCATTAAATTTCCAATTGGTTCATATTTTTTTTTTAATTAAAAAATCAATAGATAGGATAGGTCGAGGCGATTTAGCATAACTAGATGGTGGTATATTTTATTGTATTTTTCGAGATAGAAGTTTTAAGAAGTAGATTTTTTTTAATACAAGCACTATTGAAAATCATTATCATCCTTATCCTAATTGTTTAAGTCTAGTTTGCATGACCTAAATAATATATTCGACTGTACTAGAAATTAAAATCCTGCAGAAAGTACCAGGAACAATGACTGCATTTGTAAATGGAACAAATCTAACATAAAATTAAACGTAAATAATTAACGAATATTTTTTTTTTGATTGATTCTAATTTTTAGTTAACTTTAAATCAAATTTTGTTCACTAAACGGAATTTTCATTGTATTTTACTTTGTTTTCTTCATAGGAATGTGAAAAAATTTAAAAAGAAGAAATGAAAAAATAAAATAAAAATAAAATAAAAGCCACAATGGGGTTTTGGATAAGGATGGATGGGATGTACTTAATATAGATTTAGTTTATAAAATAACTTTAAAAAAAATAATAAATATGATGAGATGGTATGTCGAGTA